>JASDQU010437163.1:15045-55474 GCA_032191745.1 Picea mariana | reverse complement strand
ACACAAAAGATGTTGCATAAGGATAAAGTATCTTGGAGTGATTTAGCTCTAAGAATTACTTGGGGATTTGTTGGTAATCTCAACTTCTGGTGGGAAAGAGTTACTCCTAGAAGTAAGCTCAGAATTCTTGAGCATGAAAGACCAGTTGATGAACTTATCAAAGCAGTAGTTCATGGATTCTATGGAGATATTAAAATCAATATGAGTCATTATGCTGATCTTTTTATGAACCAAAGACTCTGTCATCTCTCCCAACTTCCCAAATACTATTGCACTATGCAATCCCTTTTGTATAAAGTCCCAGATCCTAATAATGCAGCTTATTTGAGAAAATATCTATCCTCTATGCCTGGTAGAGTTCCTGATCTAGTCAGAGAAAGACTAGAAGACTTAGAGATTGACATTGAAACATTATCTCTTGCTGGTTTAAAAGAGCAGATAGTTATTTCTCTCCAAAATGAATGTCTAAGAAAGAAAACAACCAAATCCTTAAAGAAACATTTAAGATTTGACTCTGCAGTTTGTGAAATTTTTACAGAAACATCCAGTTTTGGTTGTTCTACTCAAAAGAAACAGAAGAAAGTAGCCAAATCTACCTGTGATTGTTCTATAAAACAATATCCTAGGAAATCCTCTCGTAAATTTCCTATAAAGAAAAGAAAGGTTTTCTTTAAACGACGTTCATAGCTTGCTAAAGCCAAGCATTCTAACTGCTTCATCTGCAAGAAGCTTGGCCACTGGGCATCTCAGTGTCCTCTGCGATCGAAGACGAAAGTCCAGACAAAAATCATGGATCTATTCTTAACCAGCTATGATCCTACTGAATGGGACCTAGTCTCGCATCGTTCAGAAGGTGAGTATTTTTCTGTCACTGATGACAGTGATTCTGACATAGACTCCCAATCTTCTTTTGACTCTAATTCTACTCAAATTGCTGAACTAAATTTCTTAGATATTAAAATGATGACTTCTTTTGTCGACCTTAATTCTCTCCTTATTCAAAGGTCTTCCCTTGAATACAAAATGTCAGCCCTCACACCTGGTCAGTTTCAGTTATTTGATCACTACTCTCTTCAGCTAGCGCATCTTAACCAACAGATACAAGTCCTCCAGCAGCCAAGCATGGTGACTATTCAACACTACACACCCAGTGATGCTGAGTTTGTTTCTATTCCCTCTACTGCTCTACATCCTGTCAAGCCCAAATATCCTTCCATTACCCAACATGATACGAAAGGTAAAGCCATGAGTATTTCTTCTTATCATAAAGAATATGATTCTATTGATAATACAATCTTCCATTTAGAAGAAGAAATAAAAGAAAAAGAAAGTCTAGTATGTGATCTATGGCATACCCTGAAACTACAAAGAGAAGAATTAGAATATCTGAAAAGGAAAAGAGCTGAGGATTTTGAGAAAGAGATATTCTGGAAAGAAGAAGTTGAGGCTGATCTTTCTGTAAATAAAATAATAAAAGGCCTAGATGACAGGATTGTCATCACTATACATATTAAAGTTTCAGGATATTTACAATATGCCTTGGATGATCATATAGATACTGGTGCAATGAACTCATGTGCTAAATTTGGAGCAATTCCTGAATATTACTGGCAGCTTGTAAATATATCTTTTAGAGCTGTCAATAAAACGGAATTGAAGATTTCCCATATCTGTCTTGATTTCCCAATTTACATCCAAGAAGAAAAGATCCCAGTAACCTTTTATAGTTTTGATACTGGATCTGATATCCTGTTAGGCCAAGATTTTGTGAATAAGTGCTTACCATTAACTGTTGGAACTAATTTTGTACAGTTGTATGCAAATGGAAAACCTTTGAAAGTTCCAAGTAAGACTGTCTATGAAAGCAGAATTGTAGTCAAAGAGACTACTAAACAAGTAGAACATTCTGCTAGCAGTCTTGCTAAGATCCAGAAAATAGTCTCAGATATAAATAAACATGGAATAGAAGTGATCAAGGATGTTAAAGAAAGAATTGAGAAGGATTGCACTTCTGATTATCCTAATGCTTTCTGGACTAGAGAACAATACTTTGTGACATTGCCATACAAAGAAGATTACATTCCTAAAGCTCAGAAAGCTTCTGCCAATCACATGTCTCCTACAGAACTTGAATACTGTAGGAAGGAAATTTCAGAATTATTGGATAGAAAGCTTATAGAGAATAGTAGAATTCCATGGGCATGTCCTGCATTTTATGTGAATAAACATAGTGAACAAAAAAGGGGAAAGCCAAGGATGGTAATAAATTACAGAGCTCTCAATGAAGCTTTGTTGCCCATACGGTACCCTTTTCCCTCCAAAGAACTATTATTCTCCAAAATAGGGAAATGTAATGTATTCAGTAAGTTTGACCTCAAGAGTGGATTCTGGCAAATTGGTATTGTTCCAGCTGACAGATATAAGACGGCCTTTGTTGTGCCACAAGGCCAGTACCAATGGAAGGTTATGCCTTTTGGTCTGAAAAATGCTCCTTCTGAATTTCAGAAAAGGATGGATGACATTTTCAGACATTTGAGTTTTGTTATAGTGTATATAGATGACTTGCTTATTTGCTCTGTAGACATGAGACAGCATGTACAGCATTTGAAACAAGTTTATGATTTGCTCTTTAAGCATGGACTTGTGCTCAGTAAATCCAAATTGTGTTGGGCACAATCTAAGATAGAATATCTTGGTCTTATACTCTCCCAAGGAGAAGTATAATTACAAGACCATGTGTTGAAGAAATTATCAGAGTTCCCAGATGAGATACTGGACATAAAACAATTACAAAGATTTCTAGGTTGCTTAAATTATATCCAACAGTTCTATGAGAACTAGGCCAAAGATGTTCGGATATTGCAAAAGAGACTTAGTAAGTCTATACCTTGGAATCATAAAATGACCCAGGCTGTCCAGATTATCAAGCAGAAACTCCAGAACTTACCCAAACTACATCTTCYAGATTTAACTATGAGTTTGATACTAGAAACTGATGCCTCCAATGAAACATGGGCAGCAGTACTTCTGCAGAAGAATGGTCCAAAGCTGGAAGAAGTGTGCATTTATACTTCTGGATGTTTTAGTGACACAGAGTCAAGATATCCCTCATCCCATAAAGAAATTCTTGCAGTCAAGAATGGAATTAAAAAATTCAGGATCTTTCTAAAACCTGTCCATTTTACTGTAAGAACTGATTTAAAACATATGAAGGGAATGTTGACTAATCAAAGGTTGCTTGAACAGGGGAACAACAGAATTCTGCGATGGAGTCTGTGGCTTGATGGTTATGATTTTGATATTCAATACAAGCCTGGAAAAGAGAATTGCATTGCAGATCTGCTCACAAGAGAAGCCTCACCATCAAAACAACAAGATAAAACAATCAAATGGCTTCATCCTCCTTGAGCTCCATATCTATGGAAGCTCCACCAGGATTTAAATGGATCTTGGTCTGTACAGACTGTAAATACTGCTTTTGTTTTGACTATTTAGCTTGCAATGTGAAAAATAGTCCAGCCTGTTTGCGTATTTTAGAATTCTGGATTGATAAGTATAGTGGTTATGAATCTTTTGGTAGCTATTTCAGAGAACGACGAGATCTGTTCAGAGGAATAATGACTAGTGGACCTCATCAAGGACAAGTCTACATAAGTCTCTATACACCTGCATTAACATATGAAGATTACTGCAAAATTCTTCATCAAATCAAATATGATGGGTGTTGTTGGATAACTTTTGAATGTGATTTGTTCAAAGATTATTATTACTCTTGGTTTGGTTGGCTGTATTTATTATTTTGGACATACTGTCCAAGGGATGCAGATTTCTTCAGCAATACTGATCAAGAAGCCTTTAAGATTTGGTTCCATACAGAGATA
Organism: Picea mariana; assembly: GCA_032191745.1. Classification (NCBI taxonomy): domain Eukaryota; kingdom Viridiplantae; phylum Streptophyta; class Pinopsida; order Pinales; family Pinaceae; genus Picea; species Picea mariana. The sequence goes on along the minus strand of JASDQU010437163.1, from coordinate 51,593 downwards.
TGTGAAGCTGCCCAACATGAAGCTTGGTTTGTGTTCAGTCTTACATATATGGGTAGTGAATTACACTATTCACCACCAGAACCAACTGCTTCTCCTTGTTATAAAGTTACTAGTAAATATTATGGTAACTTATGTGTTCCAGACGATGAATTGATTCCATCATTGCAAGGATCTCCATTCTACAGGAGCTTTAGTGGGCTTCCTCCCTTCTCTTCAGATCACAGCTCTCCACCTTCTAGTCATGAATATAATAGCGAATTTTCTTTTGATTCTGTAGCAGAATACAATATCCAGAATATGTTAGAAGCGTGATGGACCCAGTTGTCCATGATATGAAATAAAGTTTGTAATAATCATTTCATGTCTATCGAGCCGACAGTGGTGTCCCGACGGTACGTGGGTTCCATAAAATCCACAGTGTAATGATAAGAATCTTTATGTCTATGTCATCCTTGAAAAGCTAATATGGGTCCCCATATGGCCGAGCCTCCAAGGGACGAGATAAAAGCTGTAGTCCACAGCTGCCCCATCTAGATATTTCTCAGAATCTTTGTAACTGGCATTTGCCCGTAGTATGTCACCGGGAACTTGCTAGGATTTGTATAAATAAGGCACCTCGCTCTCATTTTGATCATCTGGAATTGGAGCCGAGAGAGTCTGAGTAAGAGTCTAGAGTCGAGCAGTGTGTATCCTCTTTGCTTCACTCACCTTCAGGATCTTGTGATTGCAAATGAAAAACACTGATCTCAAGTGTATATTCAGTGTTTAAGGTCCTGTCCGCTCTGAAGTTCACGCTAACTTGATCAATATGCATTCTTCTCTGACTTCCAATGTCTAAGATATTCTTGGCCCTGCCTCCCCATTTTTTGTATTGCTTGTTGTCTATTCCTCCTCTATTTGTTGCCTTGGTGTGATGTTTACTGCTTCGAGAAATTAGCACAACTCGACCATCTACTCCTACATGCATTTGCAGATTTCTTCACGTTGTTGTGTCATGCGCTGAAATGTGTCATCTATGACTTCTTTCACTTGGTCGCCTATCGTCTCCAAATATTCCTCTGTCAAGGCTTGGATAGCCGCTTCTTTAATGAATTTTCATTTTTTCCGTTGTGGGATGTATCTTCCTATCTCTGGTTCTTTGCACTTCCTGTCTATGTGCGGTGCCATCTATTGGGTTGTTTCCTCTGGGACCTTTCCTCTTTCCTGGTCATCTCCTACTTATTCATCCTCATTGATATCGTGTACTTGTGGGTTTTGTTTCTTTGATGGCCTTGTTTATGGTAATGCAATATTCCATTCATCATCACAATCAACCATATTATGGCCCATGTTGTCTTCATTCAACCTATACTGAGTGGGTAGCCATTATTGATCTAGGTCCTTCATTGATTTTACATACATATGGTGATGCTCTGCCTTAAAGAACACCACTGTATTATATGCCTAGACCATAAGTGGTGGTATGTGCAGTGTCCTCTCAATGCTATCCCTAATATTTTCCTTGTAAATATAAAATGCAACATTACTATCCATCTATCGCACCTTGTGTATAGTATACCATAGGTTCTGATATCACGTGGATAAACATAGATTCTCCCTGAATCCAAAAAATTATGTGTCATCTATCTCCCTCCAAGATGATAAGTCTTTTATAATTAGTAACCATGTGTAATGGAACTAGGTCCCTTTGTCCTGCGCTTCCTCACAATCAATCAAAAACTGGTTTAATAAAAACATCTCCTAGTTCATTTGGATGCTCTCGACGCACCTTTCTACTACCACTATCACTATTGCTAGGACTTGGTATTTTCTTCACTTTATTAAAAACTTACAGGTTAGGGCTTATGTCGCAAACCTTACTATTGGGTCACTTATACTTGCAACATCTAAAACACACTGTCCACAGAATGTATGGAGCTACTCCTTCATTCTCTCAGCTAGAGCTTTCTCATTCTTCTTATCGAAAAAAAACAAAGAGGGGTCCTCCCCCTATGATGGAAGACTGATGATGAGCATGATAAAATATGTATCGATGGAAACTGATCTGTCGAGCCACATGTATCCCCCATGCACACAACTTAGAAACATTTTGACGTAGGCATTGATCTCTTGACTTCTTACAAAGTGTTGTACATCGAAGAGGTTCATAATTCCTTCCTTCTGCAACCCCGTAGCCCAAATATGTGGCTCTATGACTATCATCTATGTTTCATAACTAATTTGATTCTTCAAAAACTTGTTGGGAACTAACTATGGAAATTTCTTATCATCGGTGATGTTGTGATCGACATACTTTAAAGCAGGTATCAGACCTAACATGTCCCCTTCCACAGTCACTCCTTCTGGAATTGGTGGCTCCACGAGTGGGTACTTTGCGTATTTATTTCTTAATTTTTCTCATTTTTCTTGCATTTTCTTTATTTTTCTTCCATTTCTTTCTATTGTACACTATGATACACGTTAGTCTGCATAGTTCGCCTAGTGCACGGAAGGACGACCATCCCTATATAGTTTCAATCGACTCCCATTCACTAGTCCTTCCACGAATTTTCCATCCAACTGTTATAGCTAAACAACACCTGCTTCTATTACATATCAGATCACATATGGCTCTAGCTAGTGCATCCTAAACTTCCCATAGTGTTGTAAGAACTTACTATCATAGAGCAGTACTAGATCTCCTATTTGGAGCTTATTCTACTTGATGTGTTTATCATGCCATGCCTTTTCGCATGCCTTCTGTACTTGCTTATGGAACCCTACAACAAATAATTCTTCCTCTAATATCAACAATTTTGATATTCTTTCTTCTATTGCATCAAAATCTATAAGGTCTTCCATCATAGCAATGCGTATACTTGGTACAAGAGATTCCATGGGAATGACTACTTCCTGACCATATGCTAATCTAAAGGGTGTCTAACCTATCAAATTATTGCATGTAGTTCTATAAGCCCATAGCACTGCAGATATACTTAAATCCCAATCATCTCATCCTACATTACAAACCTTTGTCAATGCATTCTCCAGTATCTTATTGAAGAGCTCCATAGTTCCATTAGCTTGCAGGTGATATAGTGTTCTCTTTTGGTGCTGAATATGGAATTATTTTTTCAATGCCATAATTGTATTTTTCAAAAAGTGAGTTCCCTAATCACTCATAATAATTTTAGGACACCCAAACCTTGTAACTATGTTCTCAAATAAGAACTACATAGTTGTCTCCATGCTGCAATATGTAACTAGTTTTGCCTCTACCCACCTTGTCAAGTATTTTGTCATGATAATTATATACCTGGCTCTTGTTCTCCTCATCAGTGGATTAATTGGTCTGATAAAATCCACTGAACATTTTTCAAATTTCTATAAGGTAACCTAAAAATTCAATGAAATATCATCCCTTCATGACGACCTTCCCACTCTTCGACAAAAGTCGTAGCTATGAAAATATTCCTTAGGGTCCTGATGGAGGGTAAGCCACCATATCCTTGCATGTAATATATTCTACGTTGTCACCTTTCCTGCGTAATGTCCTCCTACAATTCCATCATTCCTCTTTGCTAGGATCATTGGTCTTTCGTTCTCTAACACACATCATCACAGTATCCCATATACACATAAATTATATAGACTTACTATTTGAACTAATAATAAATATGCATCTGGTAAACTATCTTCTAGGTTTCATGTGTCTTCTCATGTTTGTATTCATGAAAAATGGTCTAGTGTTGCATACAGTTTCCCTGGGTTCACAATAACTTCGAAGTTAGAATCCTGGAACAACAACAACCATTTGCAAATTATCCCCCCCAACACTCACTTATTCATTAGGTATCTAAGTGCAAAGTTGTCTGTATGCATCTTAAAGTGGGACCTCAACAAGTAGTGTCTAAACTTCTGCAAGGAATACACCATTGACAAGCCTTCCCTTTATGTTGTCATGTAATTCTTCTCAGCAGTCGACAACTTCCTTCTAGAAAAGGAAATTTGATGGTCTAATTCTCCCTCTCCTGGATGGGCTAACACTGCATCGAGCGCTATCGACGATGAATCCACATGAATGTGAAACTCTTTCTGCCAATCTGGGAACAACTGAATGGGTGCAGTTACTAACTTCTTCTTTAATACATCCAAACCCTACTAACAGTCTTCATTCCACCGAAACTTAGCTTCTTTCTTCAATAACGTTTCCATTAGAGATGTAATATGCACATAGCCTTTAATAAATTTCTTGTAATATCTTTTATGACCCAAAGTAGTTCTCAACTATCTCACTGATTCAGAAACTAACAAATTAACAATTACTGCTATCTTGGCAGAATCAACCAAAAAACATTGTTTTCATACAACATGAACTAATAATATCCCAAACAGTGCATAGAAAATACATTTCTTCAAATTTAATGATATTTGATATTTGTCTACATCTATCAAGCATCAACCGTAGAGTTTATATGTGATATTTCAATAAGATAAGTACATTCCAATCATCTAAGTACACTTCACGAAACTTATGAATAAAATCATTAAAGGCGATGACACTACTCTAGAAAACACAATAGGTGCATTCTTTAACCCAAATGGTGTACTTGTAGCTCCCCCATTCTATCGCAAATGTCATCTTATTTCTGTCTTCTGGCACAATATTTATCTGATGGTATCCTGGAAATCCATTGATGAACAAGTAGGCCTCCTTCTCTCCTACATTTTCTAATACTTCATCTGTAAAGGGGGTCGGAAAAGGGTCATGTAAATAGGAATTATTCAATTTCCTTACGTAAACACAAATCATAATACCCCCTATTTTCTTATCTTGAATGACCATTGGGATTATCGATTCATACTCTATGATAGCTCAATGATACTAGCTTCTATCATTTTGTCAAGCTCTTCTTTCACTTTTTTCTTGTACTTCAAATTCAATCTATAAGGTCTTTGTCTTACTGGCTTAACATCTAGTTTTAACGTGATCTTCATTTCTCCCAATTCTCCAACTATTCCCTTCATCCCTGAAAAGTTTGTTGGAAAGAGATCTTGATAATCACGCAATAGGTCTACACTATTTACCAAAGTCTCATCATTCCAATAATCACCAATATTCATGAACTTAGGTTTCTCCTTCGTGCCAATATTCACGTTGTGCACCCTTAATGGTTTTGCATATGCATCCGATTAAAGTTATGGACCTACTACATCACGCTCCCCTTCATTCTCTAGTACTTGCACATTTCTTGGGTCTTCTTCCTCTTGATCTTCTTTAGTAACATTGTAACATTCTAGTAATTCATAGATTGTCTGATGTAGGAGCATCATCAACAAGTACACGTGGCAGAACAACTCAACACCTGAGGACAAATTTGGAATCTCGAATGCTAGCTGTTACTGTAATATTTCGAAGCTGATAGAAAAAAAGAGAGGAAAGATCATGCGTGTGAACAAAATGAGCACGCGTGACCTGAGAGCTTAACCCTAGTCTCAATGTAACCACAATTAGATAGAAGTTAGTTGTTTTTATTTGTATAAAGAGAGGTTTCATATGCCCAGAAGAAGGGTTACGAGAATTATGAGAAAGTAGGAATTTTAGAGCAGTAGTTGTTTCTTTGATTTTAGCTGTAACCATTTTCTTGATTTTTAATGAAGATAACAAAGAAAAATTGATCCAATGTATGGTGTGAATAGTGTTTGCAATTTCTCTGTTGTTGTCTTAATCTTTTCAAGAATGAAATAATCTTGCTACGAGTGTATGTAGCTTTGAAATTATTGCATAAGAATTTAAATTGCTTTTCTTCACGAGCTGGTGCAAGGTGTGCACATAGTTCGCAAGGAGTGTGTTGATAGGGTCTGTTTCGACTCGTAAAGCTCAGAAGAAATAGCGTAAGACTTTATTTGCAGGAAGTGTAAAGAGGTGTCGCAAGGAGTGCATAGTCGTCGCAATAACTCGAATATTGTGTAAAGATCTATTGCAAAGAGTGCATAGACCTGGAATTTCGATGAAGAGTCGAAGTGACTCCGTAAAGAAGTCGAAGGATGAGAGTGGAGAATGCCAGGAAGGTGAGAAAGGATTCTTTTTAATAATATTTGGATCTAAGTTTGACGAATTTCCCAGAAAAGAAAGAAGTGCTTGGGAGATCGAAATATTTGGAGAGATCAAGCTCAGGACGAGTAGAAATTTCCAAGCAGCACGAATGAGATCCAAGAAATGGACTCGCAGGAAGGATAAAGGTCAAAGACTTTAAATCCTTTTGAAAATATTCTAAGTCTGAAGAAAGCTTTAGCTCAGAGGGAAGATCTGGACCATTTGATCAACGTCCAAACAACGAGGAGAAAGTGCAGAGGAGGAAATATCTCAACTGTTCGATCTGAGTGCAAATAGATCATAGCCATTTGATCAAGGTAAAGTGCACTAACATTAAAGCTTTGAACATACACATGAGGAAAAAGGTCACAAAATTCTAAAATCATCGGAACCATCCATCACGATAGGAAACGTGGCGAGAGATCAACATTTCACTGACTCGCAGAGTGGAAAGGTCAAAGAGCAGAGTTGTGATGATTTGCGAAGAGAGAACTCGTGAAAATATCACAGCCGTTGATCATTATGAAATCATCGAGACCATCCGTTGTCAAGGAGGAAACATGGTGAGAGATCAACATTTCATTGAATCGTGACTCAAAGGAGTCAAAGGTTGAGTCACGAGAACTCGCAAAACGCAAAATTGCGACATGATATGAGTTGTTGATCAAAGGGGAGATCTGGATCATTGATCCAGTACCATCTCAATTTTAGCTATTGGGAGAATGGAGGCAAGGAGATTCCAAAGTCATGAATTGCGAAAACATCGCAGTCGTTGATTGAAGGAGGGATTTGAACTGTTGATCTAGTTATGTCGGGACTTTGCAACTTGAGAAATCAGGGGTAAGAGTTTGCAGAACTCGTGAAACCCGAAATCGTGAAGATTTGATATGAGCCATTGGTTCAAGAAGAGATCTAGACCATTGAGCGTCTAGGGAGATGATTCGTGAAGTGTGAACTCAGGAGACATGAAACGCAAAATCGCGAAGTGCTCGAAAGATTGGCCCATGGTCATAGAAAAGAGTCACATCAGTGAAGGGGAATAGGGGGGATATCATGCTCTAGGCTCCTGTCAGGATTTCAGAAGTTGGGAGAGTCGGAGTGAATCACATGCAAAGGCCCGATCCGTGAAGTTGCAATGTGCCTTTCGATTAGGCGACTTGTCACAACCTTAGTCACATAAAGAGAGGGGTTTAACCAGGATACTTAGTGTCTAAACACACTGAAGCTTAAAGGCGTTAAGGAGAAAGCCGCAGGTTCCATATAACCTGTGATTTAAGGGAAAGAGGGCATGTTAAGTTTATTTAAGGTTCTTTAGGGCCAAAGAGTCAATCAGAATCATTTTATTGATCGATCCTAGACCGGGAGGTCGCATGGTCCTTAGGAGAGAAGGGGTGTCTGCATCAAGTGGTATCAGAGCTGATTTTTGTCTGTAGATTTCAGGCGAAGGAGAAAAAGAACTCGAAGTTGTACTCTGTGTGTAAGAGAAAGTCAACAGAATGTCACCAAGGAGACGAAGGGAGCCACCTTTAGCCAATCGCATTGTAGAAAGAGAGATGCGATAAATTTGTGCAAGGTTGGAAGTGATGAAAGTAGTGCAAAGAAGAGAACTTGATGTCGGAGACGTCAACGATGTAGAGAGATGAAGATGTTGGGGGATTGGTTGAATGATCCAAACCCATGGGATGGCTTCCAGGAGACAGTCATGCATATTTCAGGAGGAGAACATTCAACAGAATTTCTCAAATTTTTTAGCTAGGAAGCTGAAAGGGAGATAACTGCAGCATTGGAGCCTGCAGTAGAAGAGGAGCCAGACAACATAGATTTTGTTGAGCTGTATGAGGAATTGGAATCCCTGGAGAGGAGGATAGATATGAAGAGTAGGCATATCCAACAGATCAAATTGGAAATAGTTAGAGGAGTATACCAGCCCGGGGAGAATCTGGAAGAAGTTGGAGTTGAACCAACACAAGAGGATATGACAGAAGCCAATTTGTCAGAGGAAGAAGCTGAGCAACAACTCAGTGACTAGAGTCTACAATAGGATGGCAAGCTAAGGCCACAGGATATGAAGGCATCAAGGGAGATTAGGTTGATCTAACCATTGACAAGGAAGGAGTGTAGTAGAGCATTCTACAAAACAAGGACCAACTAGTTGAGAAGCTATACAAGATGATTGAAGAAATCATAAGTCTGATGTTGGGGTGTTGGCCCTTGACCAAGTTTTGAAGAATACTTGGTCATATTTGGCCGTTTTTGGGACTGCGACAGCTTGCCAAAGATGGAGTGCAACGCGAAGCAGAAATTAAGGAAGCAAGACCTATTTTTGGGTCCATTTTAGGGTTTTGGGTTGATGTAACGGGAAAGGGATGTCGACCCATGGGTTTACCCATGCTTAGGCCCATTTTGTAATCTATAAATAGATAATTAGGAAATGTAAGTAGGGAGGAGAAGAAGTAGCAGTAGTACATGTATGTGATGTATAGCTAAAGGCTTAGTGCTAGTAGCTGGATCTGAGTGATTGGATGTATATTGCAAGTGCTATGTGCATGATTGTAAAGAGATTGAAAAGCTAAGTGCAAGTTGTTGTAGCTTTGTGCAGAAGTGCAAGGAAGAGGGATCTAGCGAGTTGCGTCGATCTTCTGTCCTGTGCGAAGTAAGGGTCACTGAAGCTCTGTGATATAACTGCTTGACCGAGATAATATAAAGAAGAAGACTTTGTGGACATAGCCCCAAGGTGGGGGTGAACCATGGTAACTATGTGTATTATGCTCTGTACTTTGTCCTAATGTGTTTATCTCTTTCTTGGGTAAGTGTTTGATGTGATTAAATATATCTAGTTATGCTCTGTGCTGATGATATATGAATAAATGTTAGATCGGATATATAAGATGCTTAGTGCTTGATCTGTTGAATCTAACCTATATTTCTTTGGCTAAGTACTGAATCACCTTTCGTATAAGTATTCACTGTCTATGCTATCTACGAAGTACCATAAGGGTTAAATATTGATGAATGATCTATGCTTAGTGCCCTATAAAAGATATAATCACAGATCAGTGTCCCAGCTAAAGGTGCATACATCTGAGTCCTGCAACCACTCCTACCTCTACCTCGGGTGAGACTTCATCTGCTTCGCAGGTATTTCCCAAAGGGTTGATAGTTAGGGTTTTGTTGGTGTGCTCTTGAGCATTGAACCCTGGGTCTGCTCCTGTGCCAACAAATGGTTCCGTTGCTAGGACCTGGAACTGTGATTGCTGGGAACTAAAGAAGAAAAATCTTTGTGCAAAATAAGCTCTGTACTTAGATCTGTTTCCCTAGTGCGTAGTATTTTACTTGACCTACAAAGCTTTGTGCCGAGAGAAAGAGGTCAACTCTGCAAGAAATAGGTTGATACTAAAGAAAAGAAGTGAGATCTGAACGCTTTGTTCTCTAAGAAAAGTAAAAGTGGAAATATCTGAAAGAAAGAGGTCAGATATGCAAGGAAAGAGGTCAGATCTGCAGAAAAGAGGTAAGATCTGTAAGTTTTGTGTTCTAATAAAGAATAGTCAAAATAAAAAAAATAAAAAAAATGAAAGATTTGTGCTCTGCAAAAGTAAAATAAGTGAAATTTTTTGAATATGGATCTAGGTATGTTTGATAGATTTTGTCCTAGCTTGGAAACTGGGGCTCAGATAGATGAAAGAAAGTTTGATATGAATAGATCTGACAGATATGTTATACCTATGTATAGAAAGAATGTCTGGACTAATAAGCGGATGCAAGATCCTCGAAATAAATTTTTGCAGGCTAGCTACCATAACCCTAGTGCACAATATAAAAGAGGCCGGGGATCATTTAAAAGAAAGAGAGGATTAACCCTCTGTTACAGTTGCATAAGACTGGGACATCTTGCTAAGGAATGCCTTGGTGGAAAACCTAGTTGTCTCTGTTGCAAGGCTTTGGACCATGAAGTATTGGATTGCCCTAGAATGATTGCCAAGCTTGAAGGAATGAATCCAAGTGAAGAAAACCTTAAGGCAGATCCACAGATAGTAGAAACTCAGAAAGAATCAGAAAAGGTATTGCTGCAGATGAAAGACACCTTGAATGATCACCGACATGTTAGGCTATCAGAGATCTTCAAAGAAGAGGAGAAAGTCGAAGAAAGAATATGAGACTTCAACATTGACTGTACTCTTGATGAAGAAACACAAGTAAACATTATGCCAGAAAGAACTTGGGAAGCTATAGGAAATCCTGCCATGATCCCTTCCCTAGGAGGAACAAGTTTATTCAGAGGAAAGCTAATAAACGTGTGTGGAAGGCTTGCCCGGATACCTATGACTGTCAATGGAACTTCAACAGAGGAAGACTTTGAGATTATTAAATTTGTTGAAGACAGTGCCCCGTTTACCATGCTCATAGGAAAACCTTGGATTGATAGAGAACAAGCCAGACAAAAAGAGGAAGAAGAAGTGTTGGAACATAAGAAGCAAGAGTTAAAAGACTTTATGACCAGAAGGATCGCACACTTGATTGAAGAACAAAAGAGTAGATCACAGATATTTAATACTAGAAACTCCGATGTCGAGGCTAAGAGAACACTTGAGGATCTGTAGAAGATTGAGTTACCTATTTTTGATATGAAAGAAGTATTATCCAGGAACCCTAGGAAAGAATTTCAACAGCGCAAAGTAACTAATACCACATAAGATAAGCATAAGAATGGTAAAAGCATTACTGAGACGAAGCTCATGGGGAAGAAGGCTAGAAAATTAAGAAAGAAAAGGGCTAACACTGCAAGGTTACATGAAGTTCTAGAGGAAACTTCGCAGATAGAAAAATTGCAGAATTGGAACTTTGCTGGGATATCAGAATAGTGACATCTGGCACTCCACCACGATGAAGCAATATAGCCATTGGACAGATATAAATGTTCAACTTCTTCTCCGAATGGGTCAAAAAGAAATTATGGGTTCCCACTAGACCGTTGGACAACACTAGAATGGATAGAACAGAGTTAATGAGGGCCTCGTATCCATTACAAGTAGACCGTTGCTAAGTTTTCCTACTTAATCCGTCATGCCACGCACTTAGAATACTTTTTTCTAAGTGATAATTTGAGCACGAAACCTGAGATAAACTTACCTAGAGATCATTTACTTGTTCCCATACTATTCACTATAGTCTCTGAATTCCTTTCGCACCCGAGCTAGCTGACCCAAGTTTGTATGTCGGACGAGCTCAGCGCTGCCGAGAAAATCGTTGAAGAAGTTCTAATTGACTTAATGATTGGGAGAGTCATGTTAGAGCACATAATGTATATAGGTGTATAGGCATTTTCCTCGGGAGCATTACCAACTTCCCCCTCTACTTCTCGCGCAGGACCATCCTAACTACCTTCAAAAAGATGATCTAAGCTCATAAACGACTTCGCCACTGTGAAGATGATCCCAAGTATCTTGCCTAAATATATCCCACCACTAAGAGGAACAGTGAATCGAGACACTGTACCTAGAGACTTCGACTATGCTGTGGTCACTGCGTACCTCCCGAAAGGGGTGCGCGCAGTTCATGTTGACCAGGATAAGCTCACAGCGCTGAAATTTAGCGATTTCAACCTTGGAGATCACAAGGTTTACAGTATGCTAGCCCCGCACAAATACTTAACTATCACAAAAGGGAAGAACCCAAAGATTAACCCTTAGTAATGGATCCACAACCTCGTGTAGTCAACCCTCCTCAACGTAATGAAGATTCCACATTTCGGGAGGCATCAGGAGGTAAATGCATGCTTCAGGTTGTTGCTGTCCTGCTACCATGGAGGATACCTATGGTTATACTGCCGCATCATTGTGGATCCAATTTTTATCAATCAGATCACTGGGATAAGCATGCAGGGCCCTAACTCGCAAGAGTTTTACCCTGGAAAGATAGCAGATCGTGCTCTCGCCCAACGAATAAAAGACACATATGGAAATCTAGAAAAGGGCACATGAGGTTACTAGGTAGCCTCCATTGAAGATACAACAGTGCTCTTTGGTTTCCAGCTGATCGCAGGGAATTTAGTCTGCAAAAACAGATGCAAACAAGTGACCGAATTTGTAGTTGACCTCGCAAGGAAGTGCGCGGAGGGACTACAAATGAACTGGGCAAAGTACCTTATAAATCAGCTAGAGCTTAACTGTAGACAAGCGCAAGACCAAGGGTATGAGTTTCACTTTAGTTGGTTGCTCATACTCATCGCTTTCATCGCTTGGGAACTGCCAGAGGGAGCCACTTTTTTGGAGATTGAACCCTTCGAACCACTGGCCATGAAGTTATGTACGTTGTGGTACTCTAGTGACATGAACGAGCAGTGGTAGTCCAATGCTGACTTCCATGCTTACTACACTCAATTGAAAAATGCAATCTAGTCTACACTACACATCACACTCAACACACTTCATAGGTTTAGACCTTTGATGAAATTCAATGCAGACCGTCACTTCACCTATATCACAGCACGCGCGGATGAGAACAAACAACAACTCTAGTCATATTACAAGCTGACAGAAGATGACTTGGAGGAGACTACCAAGGAATGGTCAGCATACCTCCTTGTTGCAACAGACCCCACAAATATGTCTGACGTGGATAGCCCTGAAGCTATGCCGGATACACCTGGACTACGCAAGACTAAGAAGGATGTGGAAATTCAAGATATCTAGATCACATCCACAAAGACTACTTCGATCTCACCTGCAAAGGGAGGTGATGGTGAAGGACTAGGTGGCACGAAAGTTGAGAAAAATAAAGGCGTGGTTATTCCACCTAGAGAGGAAGAGGATCCCTCCAATAAAAGGAAGATTACCCTACCAAATCCCTCATCCCAAAAGAAAGATAAGGCCACCCAGACCACGCTTAAAACTACCCTTACCCTGGATGATTTTGACTTCTTAATTTCCACGCTGAATGATGTTTCATTAGAGCTTGCAGAAAAGCAAGAAGAAAAGCAGGAGGAGCTATTTAGCCAGATCACTGGCGAACTCAAAGAAGTGTAGCAGGAACTCCAGTCTAGCCAAGCAGTTTCTACGATGCCCTTAACAATGGAAAAACCACGAACAGGCAATGAGCCCACTCAATTACGTGAGATCACCAAGAATGTCTAAGCTCACCTTCGACAAGCTCAAGAAGACATCGCGCAAGCCACCTAGGCTTTGGCGCTAGAACATAGCACACATAGAGAACAGCAGAGGAAGGTAGAACAAGAGAAGCTTGCCTTACAAGCGAAGTGGGAGGAGGAAAAAGCATAGTTACAACAGAGTAAGGACTAGTTGCTAACAGAGAAACTTGAAGTATAGGAAAGAATTCACAAAGCACTTCGCTCTGTGACAGTCATAGAAGTCAATATGAAAGACCATCTCCCATAGTAGGTGACCCAACTGGAAGAAGTGATCCAACAACTTCAACAACGCATCACAGATATGGAGCTCCACATCATGCCTGAGACACCCCAGGAAATAAGATATCTAAGAGAGGCCACTGCTCGAAGCGCAGTCGATCGATTAAAAACCTTGGCTTTGGAATGTAAGCAGCTAAGCACTAGAAACACCCAAAATTATGAAACCCTTGCAGAGAATCCGGAATTGTAGACATTGGAGGCAAAACTCCAAGAAGAAAAACAACATGAAGATGTGCTACAAGAGTAGCTAAAGTCTGTGACCCCAGTCGAAAGAATGAAGAGATTCGCAGAACAACGCACAACCCAACACCATGTACACACGTTGCAAAGTAAAGTGATGGAAGTTTCTCAACGACTTCAACCACTCTAAGAGAAGGCATGCCAACTGTTCGCTGATCTTGAAAGCCAGGGAGATGAACTCAAATAGGTTGTCATCACTACAGAACAACTCCTGGAAGGACCACTCAATGACACCGTAATCCATGAATTTACTAAGCAAGAGGTTGTCGCACTGCATCAGGTCGAAGCATCTCGAGCCAAGATCGAGGCGTTCAAAGTAGAATTGATTAGACCTGAGTGAATTGGGATGAGTCACAGGTGAGTGTTGGGGGCCCGTTGTCCCTTGACCAAGTTTTGAAGAATACTTGGTCATATTTGGCCATTTTTGGGACTGCGACAGCTTGCCAAAGATGGAGCGCAACGCGAAGCGAAAATTAAGGAAGAAAGACCTATTTTTGGGTCCATTTTAGGGTTTTGGGTTGATGTAACAGGAAAGGGATGTCAGCCCATGGGTTTACCCATGATTAGGCCCATTTTGTAATCTATAACTAGATAATTAGGCAATGTAAGTAGGGAGGAGAAGAAGTAGTAGTAGTACATCTATGTAATGTATAGCTAAAGGCTTAGTGCTAGTAGTTGGATTTGAGTGATTGTATGTACATTGCAAGTGCTATGTGCATGATTGTAAAGAGATTTAAAAGCTAAGTGGAAGTTGTTGTAGCTTCGTGCTGAAGTGCAAGGAAGAGGGATCTAGCGAGCTGCGTAGATCTTCTGTCCTGTGCAAAGTAAGGGTCACTGAAGCTCTGTGCTGTAACCGCTTGACTGAGATAATATAAAGAAGAAGACTTTGTGGACGTATCCCCAGGGTGGGGGTGAACCACGGTAACTGTGTGTATTATGCTATGTACTTTGTCCTAATGTGTTTATCTCTTTCTTAGCTAAATGTTTGATGTGACTAAATAGATCTAGTTATGCTCTGTGCTGATGATATATGAATAAATGTTAGATCTGATATATAAGATGCTCAGTGCTTGATATGTTGAATCTAACCTACATTTCTGTGGCTAAGTACTGAATCACCGTTAGTATAAGTATTCACTGTGATGCTCTGTGCTATCTGCAAAGTACTATAAGGATTAAATATTGATGAATGATCTATGCTAAGTGCCCTATACAATATATAATCACAGATCAGTGTCCCAGCTAAGGTTGCAGACATCTGAGTCCTGCAACCACCCCTGCCTCTACCTTGGGTGAGACTTCATCTACTTCACAGGCGTTGTTGAAAGGGTTGGTAGTTAGGGTTTTGTTGGTGTGCTCTTGAGCGTTGAACCTTGGGTTTTCCCCTGTGCCAACATGGGGTCAGCACAAGAACCTATTAGTAGGAGGAGGATGAATAGAGGAGGACCTGCCATAGCAGCATATAAGAAACAACAACAACAACAAAATAAGAAACAAGTTAAAGGAGCATATGAACAACTCCAACAGAAAGTATGGGACCCTGGAGGATCTTGACAACATAGCAGAGGGAGCCATGAAAAAGAGCTCATGATTTTCCTAGCCATGGGGTATATAAATCAAGAGGGATTGTTGTTCAAGGGAAATCAATTGTGCATACCAAAATGCTCAATGAGGGATAACCTTTTGAAGGAAAAAACATAATGGAGGATTGGCTGGACATTTCAGCCATGATAAGACATTTGCACCACTGAGCAGTTCATACTATTGGCCAGGAATGAGAACATATGTGATAAAATTCATGAACATATGTAGAATCTGCCAACATGCAAAAGGTAAAAGACAAAACACTAGATTGTATCAACCATTTCCCATACCAGAGAGGCCTTGGGATGCAATAAGCATGGATTTTGTGTTGGGACTACCAAGAACACAAAGAGGATGTGATCAATGTTTAGTTTGATCATGTAGGGTGAAAGAAGAAAAGAAACACATAACAAAATCAAAGCATCAGAAAGGATGAATTTTGACCTTAGTTGAGAAGATAGACATAATTTAAATCAGTTAAGTCTAGAGCACCATTAAATGAATTATGGACTTTTAATTTACCAATTTAAAGAGAAGAAAAGTGAAGATGAAAATAAGTATACAAGGAATACATACAAAGAAGAGTACAATCTTTAGATCACCACCATTAGAATTTTTTTCATAAGGATTTCAGGACTTCTACATTTGTATTTCTTTAGATTTAAAAAATTACATTGAGGATCAAAATGTCTATAATTTTTCCCGTGTGCCCCTTTTTACATCAAAATATTCCATATCTATAGAAAACTAAAGCTACACTTAGCTGCTAGGAGTCGAACTACTATCTCCTAGAGTTATGGATCTGGTTGTTTTCAAAGAGAACAACAAACTCTATAAAATTTACCAAAAATAGGAAAGTCAATTTTCCAATCATAACTTAACCAAAATGTCATTTAAAATCATTAATTCTTGAGGAAATTTCAACCATATGGTTGTGATGAGTAATCATGTGTATCACTGGAAAACACTGTCACCTTTGCGCAAAAAATTTTGGTTTTTGATGCAGAAATGTTGGCTGTGGTATTTGCGCAGTGATTTCACACAGTGGATCTTCATGCTGAGGTTTCTCTCACGAATCCAATTGGCAGCAAAGGTTGGGATCATTCAATTTTTCTGTAGCTTATTTATCCAATATCACTTGTAGTTGTAAGGCCCTATTTATCTTTCTTAATGACAAGTTTTTTCTCTTTAAACTTCTCACCCGTCTCAACAAAGCCACATTCCTCTTCAATTTTGATTGAGCATCAGAGATGGCTGCACATGCATCGTCTATAGATGGTCTACATTTCTTGTAATGTTTCATGATCCCTTCCTCTAATATTCTTTTTTCCTCCCTGAGCTTAATGATCTCATCTTGATCTTCTCTTAACTTCTTTTTCAACCATTTTATATTATTTTCTCCTCCTGTTGGTGAGGTAGGATATCTCTAACCTGGTTTACTCTATGGTGCTTGTGCTTCATGAATTCTTTCTGTTAGATTCCTCTTCAATTCTTTGTTTTCATGATAGAATGGGGCTATAACATGTTGAGATTTCTTGAGTTGTTGTTTCACTTCCTTGATATATACATCTCCCTCACTTTGTTCCACTTTCTTTTCATCAATCTCCTAGGCTTCACATTCAACAAACTTTTTCTGAATTGTGGGTATGGGAAACCTCCTAGTAGAGGACCTAGTGTGTGGTTTACTGGGAGCTTGTGTCTCCTCGGTTTCATCAGTGAATATTAGTTTTATTCTTTTCTTCGAGGCTATCTGACTGAGTGATGAATTCTCAATTTCTTTTCCTTTTCCCCTTTCAGCAATACCTCCTCCTTTTACCCCTGAACTATGAAATGTTGATTTCTCAGCAGATAAGGGAGTATATCTTTTAGGGTCCAAGGAAATGTTTGCTGAAATCAAGAAGGAAACTTGGTCCCTATTTAACTTTTCAATCTCCTCAACCACCAACATCTTTATCAAGGAAAAATGGAATAGGATACTCTCTGGCTGGTCATCTTTTTTCAAAATCTGATTTTGAAAAAAGTCATCATTGTTGAACGCAATTGCATCTTCATTCTCTTCACAACAACACTCATCATCAATATTCGAATTAGCAAATTCATCACTCATCTGAAGGAATCTTTCTGCCTATTTTTCATCTTCAAATATTTGCCAATATTTAATGTTATAAAGTACTGCTGGCCTATGCTTGAATTCAATTTCATACTTTTTATTAGGAAAAATTGGAATTTTGAAAACCAAGGTTGAAGTAGCTAAATCATATGCAATTTTATTTCCCCCCCCTAGGAATCAATGATAAATTGTTTTCTGAAAACTCTTCAGAATATCAAGTACTAAATTCCTATATGAACTCAATATAGGATGCTTGGACTATTATATACGCGTTACCTAATTAATAACAAGCTCAGAATCTCTATGTACAACTATTCTCCTAGCACCCAATTCTTTTAAAGTCTTCAATCCCAAAATCAGTGCCTCATATTCAGCCATGTTATTGGTGAAATCAAAAGAAACTTTGTAAGAACAGAGTTTTGTACCTATATTGGGAGGGTTAATCCACACACTAGCTCCTGCTCCTTCTCTACTAACAACTCCATCAAAGATCATATTCCACATCTCATTCTCTACACTGTTTTGTTGATTTGTAATTTCCTTTGTTTGATGATTAGATTTTTCTTTGATGGCCTTGAAAGTCGTTGGATCCTCTTCAAAACTCAACTCATTATAGAAAATAGAGGAACCAACCTTAGTATCTATAGAGTAAATGGGATGGTTGTTTGGTTGAGTTTTTCTACTCACCATGTACTTGAGCAACACTTCTCTGTACAATCTCCTTTCTTGTCCAAAAACATGGATAGTAGCATATGACATATCCATTTGCAAAGTCCCTTTCAACTTTGCAGCCCAAGATCTAGATAACAACATGCCAAATTTAGGAGGGATGTCAACAACCACCACATCCATGATTAGAGTTTTTGATGGAATTTGAGACAATGATACAACAAGATCTTTGATTAAACCCAAGCATTTCACCTTCCTTTAGTCAAAAGAGAAAAGATATGTGTAAGGTCTTCTAATATCTAGGCCCAACTCATCCATGACTACCTTGGGCATCATATTATGTGATGCTCCTGAATCTAACATGGCATGATGTAAGGTCATGTCATGAATTTTAAGAATAACATAGAAAGGAGGGAGATCATCAACATTGCCACTCTCCTCCACACGTGGGCCAAACAAGATAGAAGGGTGATCATCTTGTACATTCAAGGTGTCAGGAGCTTCTTCCATTTTGAGCATTTTAATGATCTGATTTTTATATTCTCAATTATTAATAAGCTCATTGAATGGAACAAAATTTTTGATTTTATCCATTTCACTTTCAAAATTAAAAGGAGATGGGGCCTTTTCTACCTCTTTGATGACTGCTTCCTTTCATGCCTCAGGTATTTTCTTTCGGGGTTCTTCTTTGGATTTTCCTTTCTCCATTGCATCCTTTGTTGAATTATATTTCTTAGGTTGGCTTGAAGAAGGTGTATTTATTTGAAGTTCCCTTATAGGATTTACCTTTGGAGGATTTGTTGTCACTTTTTTGTTTCTGAGGTTATACTATTTCTGAAGCTGCATAATAGCATTTTGATATCCCTTCTTAAACTCTTTTGTTTCCAATGACAACATATCATCATTATCCTACATAAACTTATCATTTTCATCCATAAATTAATCATGTTCCTCTTTAGTTAAGAACACATTTGTTTCTATATCATCACAACAATGCATATTTTCTTCATTTGTTTGATCAAAATATTCATTTACATAGTTGTTTTGAAAAGGAGGTTTTATTTTTTTATCACCTTAATTTATTTGGTCTCTTTGCCTAATATGTGGAACTGGAGTTCTTCTAAAATTTTGATTTATGGGTTGAAAATTAGTTTGATCCTTGGTGGCGGGCTTATTCTCCAAGGACATTCTTTCCATGAATCTTTCCATATTTTTCATCATCAAATCCAATTTCTCATCTGATGATTGAGAAGTTGAGGGGTGTGCTTCTCCTTGGACCTTCTTCACATCTATGTCAGGATTATGTTTGATCTTCCCTGATGCCATCAGATTTACCTCTACTTCAATTGCATCACTCATCATATCATTTAATGTATTGGATCTTCTTTATCTTAACAACAAGGAAAAGTTATTGTCAAAAGAATCAACATATCGAAGTTGGGAAACTCCAGGAGGAGGTTTTACTTTAGTAGGAATTGAATTGTAAACTTTCATAAATTTGGTTGAAAAATCTTGTATTGTTTCATTAGGTGATATTTTTATGTTATTGTACTAGGTTAGCAACTGAAGAGGATTCTTCTTGTCACCCCACCTTGCAAGGAAAAGTGTTTCAAAAGATGCAAAATCAGGGATACTCGCTGCAGGAAGAGCTTTAAACCATTTCTGACTTCTCCTGAAAGACTTTGTGTGAACAGCCTGAGTTTTGCATCGTCATGATATAACTCCTCTAGGTCAACAAAATCATTGAACCAATCTAAGTGTCTTTGGGCTGATATATTCTCTTCATCATCGAATGATCATATTCTTTGATTGTAATTTTGGGATAAATCATGTAACTGGGCAGGGAAGGAAAGAGGAGAAAATCTGCCTGCCATGGCTCTAGAAGGATTTTGGGCCATCTGAACACTCTGAGTGGGGACAATCTAAATAGGAATAGTATGAATGGGGATAGTGGGAATCAAAGACTGGAATATCTTCTCATCAAATATAATTTCATTCAACTTAGATTCTGATCTATATATGAACAATGTTTGTTCAAATTTTAAATCAAAGTCAAGGTCATCGATACTTTTTAAGCCGTATTTGGTTAAACATAGATTTATGTCTAGGAAAGAAAATGATTTGACTTTCTGTTCTTTTCTTTTTTGTAAGAGTTTCTCAATATCAAAGACATATGCTATGGGTTCTGGATCAGGGTTCCTTCTAGTGTGAATTCTCTTAGGAGCCAGGATTTCTTACTTTATGAAAAAATAAAAATAAAAATAAAAATAAAAACTTTATGCCACTGATCTTATTAAATGAAGTCGCTAGAGTAAGAATAGTTCAGCCAAAAAAAGATGTATGATTCATTGTTTCCCTCATGAATCAAATCTACAACTTTTAGTCGTTCTTTCTCAGGGAAAATTTTCAATTTCATCCCCGACAACGACGCCAAAATGTTAACGCTGAATAAATTGTTGGGCTGAAGAAACAATCTACAAAGGTAACCTACAAACCAAATTTAATACTGGAAAATATCCTATCCAATCTAGAGAGGGATCTCTCTGAGACTTGATCTCTGATAGATAGGTTGCTTTAAATTGATGGATAGATTTAGAGTTTTGAGATAATATTTTAAGTTTTGCTGACAAAAAGGTATAATATTTCTAGGGTTATGGAGTCAACCCCTGAAAACAAAGAAAACAATTCTTGGTAGATAGAACTCTTCAGAGGAAAAAAGGCTAAATAAGGTGATGCAATTCAGTGTTTAGTTTGATCATGTAGGGTGAAAGAATAAAAGAAACACATAACAGAATCAAAGCATCACAAAAGATGAATTATGACCTTAGTTGAGAAGATAGAAATAATTTAAATAAGTTAAGTCTAGAGCACCATTAGATGAATTATGGACTTTTAATTTACCAATTTAAAGAGAAGAAAAGTGTAGATGAAAATAAGTACACACGAAATACATACAAAGAAGAGTACAATCGTTAGATCACCACCATTAGAATCTTTTTCATAAAGAATTTAGGACTTTTGCATTTATATTTCTTTAGATTCAGAAAATTACATTGAGGATCAAAATGTCTATACTTCTGCCCTCGTGCCCCTTTTTACATCAAAATAGTCCATATATATAGAAAACTAAAGCTACACTTAGTTTCTAGGAGTCGAACTACTATCTCCTACAATTGTGGATCTTGTTGTTTTCAAAGAGAACAACAAACTCTATAAAATTTACCAAAAATAGTAAAGTTGATTTGCCAATTAGAACCTAACTGAAATGTCATTTACAATCATAAATTCTTGATCAAATTTCAACCATATGGCTGTGATGAGTCATCATGTGTACTGCTAGACAACACTGTCCCCTTTGCGCAGTGAATTTTGGTTTCTGTAGCACAAATGTTGGATGTGGTATTTGCACAGCGATTTCATGTGACAGATCTTCATGCTGAGGTTTCTCGTGCGAATCCATTTGGAAGCAAAGGCTAGGATCATTCAATTTGTCTATAGCTTCTTTATCCAATCTCACTTGTAGTCGTAAGGCCCTGTTTTCTGTTCTTAATGAAAAGTTTTGTCTCTTTAAACTTCTCACGTGTCTCAACAAATCCGCATTCCTCTTCAATTTTTATTGAGCATCAAAGATGGCTGCACATGCATCGTCTATAGCTAGTCTGCATTTCTTGTAATTTTTCATGATCCCTTCCTCTAATATTATTTTTTCCTCCCTGAGCTTAATGATCTCATATTGAGCTTCTCTTAGCTTCTTTTTCAGCTATTTTATATTTTTTTCTCCTCTTGTTGGTGAGGCAGGAGATCTATGACATTATTTACTCTGTGGTGCTTGTGCTTCGGGAATTATTTTTGTTAGCTTCCTCTTCAACTCTATTTTCAATGTAGAATTGGGATATAACATTTTCATATTTATTGAGTTGTTATTTCACTTCCTTTATATCTACATCTTCCTCACCTGGTTCCACTTGATTTTCATCAATCTCCTGGGTTGAACATTCAAAAAACTCCGTCTGAATTGTGGGTATGGGAAACCTCCTAGTAGAGGACCTCATGCATGGTTTACTAGGATCTTGTGTCTCCTCAGTTTCATTAGTGAATATTAGTTTGCTTCTTTTTTTCGAGGATGGATGAATGAGTGATGACTTCTCAATTTATTTTCCTTTTCCCCTTTCAACAACACCTCCTCCTTTTACCTCTGAACTATGAAATGTTGATTTTTTATCAGATAAGGGAGTATCTCCTTTAGGGTCTAGAGAAATGTTTGTTGAAATCAAGAAGGAATCCAAGTCCCTGTTTAAATTTCAAAGCTCCTCAACCACCAACATATTTATCAAGGAAAAATGGAATAGGATACTCTCTGGCTGGTTAGCTTTGTCTTGTACACTGTCTGCCATTCTTCCCATGATTTTACATAGGAATAAAGGAAATTTTAAAGGAATTCTCCCTGTGAAATGCATCAGGATCCTAATGTGGTATTGATGTACCTTTTCAAATCTATCCTCACAAGTAAAATAATTCTCGATTATCCTCAGAAGTTTCTCAAAAGGTTCCAAAAGATATTCACTGGGAATGTTGGATCCAATCCTTCAATTTTTGTATTCAGGTTTGAGAAAATCAATATAACATGAAGTATCTACTGGAATACCTTTAAACCATTTTCTCCCTGCATAGTAATCTTCATCGTAGCTGATATGGTTTCCTCTTACACTTGGAAAGTGATCCCTGCAATATTTTCATTGACACCATTAAAGTTAAGAGAAAACTACTTGGTTAGATGTGCATTATACCCTTGAACCTTTTCATAGAATCTTATGCATCTGACTTGTTCAAAGGAAACTCTAATCGTCGGGTCTGCGTTTACTAACTTTAAATTATGTGGCTCAAACCTCACGGCTTTCCTTCTTCTTGAATTATTTCTTTTTCAGTGAGGAGTTGTCGTGATGTTGATATATGTCAACTACAGGTGTGAAGCAATAGATTGCAATAGCCTCTACGCAGTGAAAAAGGGAACATTAACCTATGACAACAAACGCAAGAAATAACATCTATGCAGCGAAGGAGAATAGTGAATTTTGCACAGTGCGCAAGAAAAGGTAGCAACAAGAAACTTTGCGTAGAAAACAAATCAGCGGCAGGAAACTCGGCACAACAGAAAACTCGTCGAGCAGTAAACAAAAATGAGAAACTTTGGCGTAGCAAAAAACTCGGTGCAACAATAAACAACAACGAAAAACTTTGGCGCAACAATAAACAACAACGAAAAAAATGGCGCAAGAGTAGGTAGTAAGAATTTAGCTCAAAAGAAATAAAGTTGATTGTGTGAAAAAAAACTCGTTCCAGAAGATAATTTTCAATGGGATCCAAGAAAATCGCTTGAACAATGATTGAAATAAATGGAGGATACGCAACAAAAAGGGAGTGGAAAATTTACGTAGCGACTGACAACACATAGTATTTATGTAGCAGAGGGATTCAGAGCTTATTGGAAAGGATATGGACGACACACAAGTCGTGAAGGTGATGGACAAAAATGAAAGGTGTCCAATATTTATGCTCGAATGGATAAGGAACAAAGTTATGAAAAGGGACGGAATATCCATAACGACAAGATGTTTTAAGGAAAGTTAAAGATTTGCGCAGTGGGTACACCTTTGAAGTTTGCAATGGTACAAATGATATGGCATTCCATGATTGTTCCCTTTTCTAACCTCATGATTAGGTAATGATGAACCATAATATCTTTTGACATGACATTCATCCTAACCACTTGATTCGACCCTAGTACATAGTTTTCCACTTTTCAACATGACTTGAGACTTAGGAAAGTAGACCTTTAAAACTTAAACATGGTGAACCTTACACTCTTGAATTTATTTTCTTTTTGGTAGTTTTTTATGAAAAAGACAATACACCCTTTAAACTAACTTATGGATAAACCCCTTGACATTTCAATCCATTCTTTATTTGGGTACTTACCTCATAAACTTTGACACACTAACTATGAATCATCTAGGAATGTGTTGATTTTTCCAAAGATCATGGCATGACTTTGAATTTTTTTTGGACAAACCTCTAACTCTAGCTACAAAAACCATGGTGCTAACAACTCATATGACTAGTCTCACAGTCATAATTCATACTGATGTTGCCCCTTCTACTTGGAAATAACAAACAAGGGTCACCTTCTTCCTTTCAATCCATTCAGATCCAAGTCTTACCATTAGTGCCCATCAGTATAATATTAATCCTGTAGGATTGGATATCACTTCCAAAATAAATGATAGTCTGATTCTGCCGCCGTCTAGCATGATTCAATTTGTTGGGTAAAATCCCAACTGAATTTTAATCTGCATCCTTCTACTCAAGGAACTTATGTAGAAAATTTATGTTCGGTAGTAAGATTCTTAAAAGGCTCATCTTAGCCTTGGTAACCTAATCTTATGATTTTACAATAGCACGTACAATTGAAAAGTGAAGTTAACTTCTTTACTTGTAAATATTAGCAACATACATTGCAAATTTCCAAAACATCTATCAACAGTAGAAGGCTTCATTCCTTTCTTCAGTAGAGGTTCAACTAAGCCTCTTAGGAATGGGAAAGACAGGGTGTCACCCCTAAAATTTCTCTAATACTTTTTTTTATACGACTCGTGCATGAGCCCAAGCAGGCCAAGTGTTTATTGCCATGATCTAATACCAATTTGTAATGCACTTGACCCCTAAATACTCTTTTAAAGGGTGGGGCATCATAATTTCATTTTCCTTAACTATCTCAAATCCTAACTCTGGGATCTCCATCGAATCCTTCTCACCACGAGATTTCTAATGGCCGCCACCATACT
Source organism: Picea mariana (assembly GCA_032191745.1). Lineage (NCBI taxonomy): Eukaryota > Viridiplantae > Streptophyta > Pinopsida > Pinales > Pinaceae > Picea > Picea mariana. Next base: position 26,649 of record JASDQU010437163.1, on the reverse strand, counting down.
TAAATCAAAGTTCTAGTTTGCAAGTTATTTCCTCCCAAAGTTCTTCGGGTGCGATTAGTCAAGGGCCACATGGTATCCATGTGGGTCCATCTCCTTCATATCATCTAGAATTATTCAATGTCCTGAAGATCCCAACACTCCTGTATCTATGGTGGAGATCCATCCCGCATTAAATCCGACGGTGCATCTTCCTCCTCATTAAGGCATACACCTAAGGATAATTCAATGTTCAGTGCTCTGGTGCAGAGCGCCTCTATTTGTCTACGCACGAGACCTAACGAAGTCCCAAACTTCCGAAGTCTCATAATCTTTCCGCATGGTTACGGCCTTTAGGCCTTTTGGTGCCTATATGACACTACACCCCAAATCCTCCAGAGTCCTGAATTCCTATTCACATCACCAACCACTTTGGCCAGGTGGGAACATACCAGAGGCTAGCACATAGTAAGCACTAGGGGTGACATGTGTCACGCTCTAATAGGCATAAGGTGTATGAAAAATGTCTATATCCCAATGACACATGACACCTTTTTTATGGGTCCACATCACCCTAGATGACATCAATGAGCCACGTCAACCCCAAAAAAACAACCTTCCAACATCCTTTAGATATCACGGTCAAGATCTGTCCATGTAGATCCATAGATCCATGGCTCTCATTGCTTTGCAACTTTGGGCTTAAAATCGTATCAACTCACCACATCGTGAAATCCACGGAGGGCCAAGTCTCCGAACTATTAGATCTGGCGCCATGTGTCCTCTACATGTCAACAGTTTAGATTTACTTCGTCGTTCACGACTTCGGGAGTCTTCACACTTTGAAGACTCTTGTTCAAGTTCCTCCAAAGTACCAAGTCTCTGGACTATCATATCTTCTGCGAAGTAGCCTCTAATACAACGAATCTGGTCCAATGATCAACATTTAATAGGGGACAAGAGGGGCCACGTGTTGCTCCATGACGTGTCCTGGTTGGTTGGGTAGTTAAGAGGGTTTCTCATCAGAGTCCTTAGATCAACGGTTGAGAAAGATCCGAGGATCGACGGTCCATGCCACTTCGTAAATTCAACATTCAGGAGTTTGGCATGTAACTTCCATCTTCCTATCGGAGTAGGTTGGCCTTGAACTGAACAACATCTAGATCAAACAGTCATGAGTTGTCTCGAAACTCCTCCAAATCGATTTTAACATGAGTTGACATGACTCTAGCATTCAGAGATTTTAACACTACAACAACTCCATTCTCCCGAAGTGGGACTTCGACGAAGTACCATATGAAAAACCCTTCACTGGTTGATCAGACGGTCAAAAAGGGTCCCCATCAGACTCCTTAGATCAACAACTCATAATTTTTCACGACTATGGCATTCATAGTTTTTGGGGTTGTGAATTTGTGACCTTCCAGAGTTCCGAACTCCTGAAGCTCCAAAGCTAATAAGAACTTAGCACCATTCGGGCTAGCACAAGGTTCCCAGACCTTAGTCATATGGGTCCTCCAAAAATCCTCATGGGATACATGATTAACTATTGGATGGGAATTTGTTAAGGCTGTGGGCAAGATCCCTTAGTGACATAGGTGAAGGGTCTGAAGGATACAACCCTCAGTTGCATCCTACAAGTGTTATACCTCTTGAGATTAACAAACCCCTTTTTTCTGGAGATCCAAATGACTGAAAGGGTAAATATGCACATATGAATACTGGGACTATGGTTAGAGAAATCACAGTTCCTTTCCTTTAATTTGATCCACTACATGAGGCTTTATTACTTACGTGTACAAATCATATTCTACCACATATCTCCTTAATTTCTCAAATACACAATCAAGCAAAAGATAAAGGAACACAGTCTAACCATCAAGAAAACATGCACATCCATGAACCATTCACAGGATATCCAACTTTGTTTTATTGTCACCATTCAGTTCTATAGGGTATGAGAGTACTTATCTATTACAAAATGCATCCAACTAACTGAATGTGGGTGAGCACCTTTCCACCCAACCATAGGCTCAAAGGCATTCAATCTTAATGCTCTATCCACCCCCGTGCCAAGCCATGATATCACCAGGGAAATTTCTGCCATTACTCGAAGATCCTCTCTCTATCATAACATTCCTACGAGGTTTATCAGATGCTTCCTCCACATCAAGCCCACGACCTTCCTCTTTTCTTCTACATATCTGAGTCGTGTGTTCCCCTCTTTGCATGCACTCTTGTCTGGTGTCTCTCCTTCTCTCTATAGAGCCTCCTACACACACCTCTCTCTGAACTTTCTATGCATGTATATTTTCTACCTCCTTTCCCACGATGGTTCTCGACTTATCTTGTTCCTTCTATCAGAAGGAAACTAGGGTTAGCCTGGGTTTGTAGGACTCTGTGGTACTTCGTGCTGACAACCTCCTATCTCCTTAGTCATACCATGCTTCCATTCGTGGGGTTGGTTTATTATTCAACCACCATTCCTTCCTTCATTAATTGATTCCTCTCCTTGGGATTAGGAGGGGGTTCATTATTCCCAACAAGGGGAAATTTGGGGTCATTTGACATAATGAACCCTCTCTTATAGTTTTCCCATTCTTTCCTCTAGTGATATTGTTGGGCCCTTCATTTTTGGACTTGAAGCTGCGTAAGAAGGATCATAGTCCCAGTTTTGGTTTAGCATGAGTTGCGCAAGCTACATAAGAAGCTAGATAGTGGAGCAAGGAAAAGTAACAGAAATCAATTGCGAAAAAGGACAACACAATGCCGGCAAGGATAAAGCGGTTGCAACAGAACAAGAAAGCATGCGAGAAAAAATACATATCCTACGTAGCATATATGAGATGTATACGATTGAAAAAGGTTTGTTCTCGGGTTTTTGTTGTTTTGGTTTTGGTTATTAGCTATTGTTTATAGATTGGGTTTTAGATGAGAAAAGTTGTCGTAAATGTAATCTACATACATTTTTGGGTAAATAGAGCTCTGTACCATGAGTCCAGAGTCAGAAATCTGTAACAGAGTACTAATTTGTATCTCTTAGGTTGTATCTGATAAGTTCTAATGATAATATATAAAGAAGGATCCAAAATTTTGAAATATGATGCGTCATTCCATGTTTATGCTTATGCATTATATGTTTACAATAATTTGTTATGATTCATAAGATCCATATGATATTTTCTGTGTATGAATGATTTTCGCAACTTAAGTACCTTCAGTTCCTGCGTGTATGAGCTCAGATTTGTTCTGTAGTTAGCATGTCTTGCACAAGATCATGGTGAATATTGAAGGTTCTTGGAACCCACCTAAGTATTCTCCTTTCCCTTCCCTATCCTTCTGTCTTGGTTGTGCTTTGGGTGAGACTTATTCTCTTCAGAGGAGATGAAAATGCCAACACTCTAGACTACACGGTACGTTTTGTTGGTAACCTAAGGAGGACCCTAGTCTGATCAATTTCGCACCAACAAAATGGTTCCGTTGCTGGGACCATGTGAAAAAGGGAACCTGTAGGGAGGATGCTTCTGTGGATTCATAGATATAATATTCGCCAATGGTGGGAAAGAAATTGTGACACCTTCATATGGAAAGAAGCAGAGCTGAGAGGAAAATCTGTGAAAGATACACAAGAGGTAGTCTTTTACTTAGAAAGATCGAGAGACCAGTACGAGATATTCTGGGTTAAGTTCCCGGAATAAATTTTCCATTGGATAGATAGGCTCCAAGAAACTCCAGAGTTCCAAGAACGAGTCAAGAGGAACTGTACTTGGGATATAGAAAATATTGCAGCACTTCATCGACTGGATTGTCCAGTCATGCGAGCGATTGATTTCTGGGTCGATACTACATTAGAAGGATACATTATTGATTTTGTAGCTGAGAACCACCAATATTTTTCACAAGCAGAAGCAGATTTCAAGAAAGACACAAGGAGAAGATTGTTGAGAGAAATCCCCTGTGGATTAAGGTTTTCTTGATGGAAGAGGGGATGTTGACTATGTCTCTGACTGATATGGAAGCGTAAACACCCTCACTTGGGGTAGGGAAAGTTTGGGGTGGATTCATGGCCTGAGAGAGAGGAGAGGGTTCTTTGACAAATGGGGGAAACAACAAGAAATTGAATCAAGAGATGAGAGAGCCTTGAAAAGAGCCACCATAGTTGAGAAGTGGTGGTGTGGTAAGATAAATAAAGGACTAAAAGATTATGAGAAGTTTCATGAAGAAGTCGAACCAGGATAAGTAGAGGAAGGACAGATGAAAGAGTTGTGGAAGATGAGAAGATAGGAAAGACTGGTCAATCAAAGATTAAGTGAGAGAGAAGTGTAGAGAGAAACAATCCCCAGGAGGGTGGAAAATAAGGAGGTGTAGAAGCAAGGGAGAAGGAAGCTGACATGGATCTTGAAGAGGAAAGATAAGACTCTTCCCCGATACCAGGAAATACCGGGAATCCAGCTGAAGAGACTACTTCAGAGGAAAAGAACGATTCCCCCCAGATCAAAGAAACCTGCCTTGAAGCCAGTGGTACCAGCCTCGAATCACCCATACCCAAAGTGTCTTCTATACAAGTGGTAATTTCAATACTACCCTCTTAAGCTAATTCTATTCCAGTACAACTAGTTAGTTAGTCACAACCATGAAGTGAGAGTACAGGGAGGATATTGGGATCCCCTGGTAGGTCACAACCAGGACCATTAGGTTTCATTTTGATAGGATTAGAAATATCAAAACTGGCTGGTAACGCAGGAGGTTTGATTGCTTGATACCCAAAACTCTAGGGTAAAGGAGATGAAGATGTTGAGCAACATTGGTTCTTGTGTGAAGCAATTTAGAGGTCCAAAGGGACTCCGGATGCAAATAAATTGGTCGAGTTCCAAACAACCTTGAGAGGTTGTGCTCTCAAATGGTACATGAAGGTTATTGAGCTAGGAGTTCCAGGAATGCAAGTTCAAACATTCACACTTGACCAGGTACAGACAAGGTTCATGGAAGAGTTTAATCTACCTCAGTCAGAACAACAAGCTCTGTTTGAATTGCATGAGATTCAACAAAGGGAAGATGAATTAGCCTAGGAATATAGCCAAAAGTATTGTGCATCTACCACACATACTGCTAATCAGTGTAGAGCATTGGATTCACTTGTAGATGGGCTAGATCGAACAACATTCAGGGTGAATGAAACCCCTCAAGGACGGGAAGAGGTCGAGGAGGTGGAGCCGAAGGAGAATTTAGAGGAAGAAGAACCAGGGGAAGAGGACCAAGAATATGCTACAAATTTGATGAGAAAGGCCATATGTATAGAGACTATCCTCATCCGAGGCAACCATGGTGCTCTCACTATTGAACTAATGGGCACGCAACTGAAGACTGCCCAGAACTAATTGAAAAATGGGAAGATCGGGTACATCAATGAGGAACTAACCTCATCAGTTTAGAAATCAAGAAAGTTATTAGAGGACAAATTCCCAACCTTAATATCGTCACTCGAGGAGGGGAAAAGACTGGAGCTGACACTGATAATTTACCTCAGATCCAGAGATCAACACCTAAGGAAGACATGTATGATCCTTTGAAAAAAAAGTTGTTCTTTAAAAATGCCATAGAAGTATTTAGGAATATGCCTAGCCCTGATATGCAATAGAAACCCCTCAGCCTATTATCTACCTTAATATTGCGCAAGTCCCTGCTTCACCCCCTACACCTAGAAACCTTGTAGTCACGATGAGACAACCAGAGCAACGTCAAAATATAGTTGACCTTTGGTTTCAGTTATTTCCTGATATTCTTGGGAATGACCAGTTAACAGAAAAGTTGTGCAATGCACTATACCTAGTTCTAGGGAATGAAGAACCCACAGAAGCAAGAATAAGGAATAATCTTCCTGAGAAGAGTACTTTGAGAGTGCAGAGAAGAAAAGTGCAAACTGGAAAAGAGTTTAGACTAGTAGCCCAGCTAGACGAGTTTGAGATTAAGGATGTTATGTTATATCTAGGATCTGATGTTAACATACTTCCTAAAAAGACTTGGGAAGCCTTAGGAAAACCCTAGTTGACATATTCCCCAATCCAGCTAAGAATGGCCAACCAATATTGTATTTTCCCAATATGAAGACTGGAGAATGTGGAAATAGATGTTGCGGGAGTGAAGACTGTAGCTGATTTTAAGGTGATCAAAATCATGGGGGATAAGGACCCTTATCCTACACTACTTGGTATTGATTGGGCCTATGAAAATTGTGTAGTGATTGAACTAAAGAAAGACACTATGACATTTGAGGCAGATGGAATAAAAGTGGTTCAACCCTTGGATCCATATGTAGGCCCCTGATATACAGAACCAACGAACAACAATATGGAGGGAGAATAATTGGATCAGTTGTACACTATAAAAATAAGAACAAGAGAAGATTACATAAATCCTATTGCTGATGGATCAATAAGTTGGAGAAGTATACAATCAACAGAAGAAGATTCAGAACTGGCACTTGACAGTTGGTAGCAAGCCTCATACAAATTTTTTTCAAGAAGATGCACAACTATCAGAGAAATTAGATGGGTTGGAACCGAGGTTAGAGAACACCCAAGATATGATGGTACCTCAAGACTGGACAATGTTCTGCACAACATGGAAGAAAAGGTAGTGACGGATCAAAGGATCTTAGTACTGGATTTATCCCTCCAAGACACCCTTGCCAGATAGTGGGCCAATCATAAATCCTTACTCAAAAATTGGGACGATGTAAAGAAAGCTATCAATTATAGATTTCAAAATAAGGAGCAGTTGGAATCAAAGATGCAGGCAGATTTTCAAGTTGCACAACTGTTCAAAGGAGAGTCTGATCCTAAAGCACATATTGAATAATGTGTGACACAGTGGCAAGTTGCGAAAATACCATCTTGCTTCTGGGTTCAAGTATTTCCCCACTCACTAGGTCCAATATCGAAAGCTTGGTTCATGCATAAAGAAACCAGAAGACAAACCAATGACTGACAAGCGTTGGCAGATCACTTTTGCAAGGAATTTTCATTTACAAGTAAGTACCCTGAGCTTGAAATAGTCCTGCAAAGAATCAACAAATTTATTTTTATAGGAAATAGTAAACAAGAATCAGACCTAGTGATATGTGCAAAGCATAGCCGAGAAATTTAGAATAATCTTTACCTAAAATTGGACAGGAGACCTATTGAATGCTATAATATTGAGAGGGATTTGGAAATCCCAGATGAGTTAGAAGAATTGAGGAACTTAACCATTAAAGAGATAGAGGGGAGCAGAGAAATCCAGAACATCATACCCAGTTAGACTAATAGTTCTTATAATCACCCATTGAAGTTGTGCAAAGTCAATATAGGGACCACAGAGAAACCTAATATAGCTATGATGGGAGATTACTAGGATGAGAAAACTAGTCAAGAAATAGAGTTTGCTGCGTGAATATGAGGATTTTCTCCCAAAGACAGTTTCAGAGTTAAAAGGGATTAAAGGAGTTACGGGAGAGATGAAAATTGGATTAAAACCAGGATCTAATCCTATAAGGCATGGACCATACCGCCTTAAACCCAGAGTGAAATAGAAGGTTAAGAGGGAAATAGAAAAGATACTGGAAGATGGACTTATTTTTGTAGTGGAAGAATAAGAATGGGTTAGCTCGATAGTAATCCAGAGAAAGAAAGGTACATAGGATATTAGGGTCTGTGTAGACTATAGAAGCCTTAACTCTGCTTGTGTGCATGACCATTTTCCAACACCTTTTACTGATGAGTTGCTATAACAGGTTGCGGGGAAAGAATCTTACTCATTTACAGATGGATTTTCAGGGTATCACCAAGTAAGGATCAATGAAGAGGACAAAAAGAAGACCACATTCATAACATAATGGGGGTCATTTGCATACAATGTGATGCCATTCGGCCTAAAGAATGCCCCTCTAGGTTTCTCCAGGATTGTAATAACATCTTTCCAAGAATTTATTCACAAGTTTATAGAAGTTTATATGGATCATTGGATGGTATATAGCCTACTCAAGGAACATGTAGCGCTACTACTTCTGATGTTTGACAGATGTAGAGAATTGTAGATATCGTTCAACCTCATAAAGTGTATCTTCTATGTGCCACATGGAAATTTGTTGGGCCACATAGTATGCTGAGAGGGAGTACTGGTAGACCCAACCAAATTTGTGGTTATTGTGAACATGCTGCCACCTACGAGTGCTAAGCAATTGTGCTCCACGCTGGGGCACACAGGGTACTACCGCAATTTTATTAGAAGATATGCAAATATCACTGCACCTATGGAAAATATACTAAAGAAGGCCAAAGTTTTCATATGGACACCAGAATGTGATAAACGTCCGAGACCCTAAAAGAGAATCTCAACACAACACCTATTATGATATTTCCAAATTGGGAAAATAAATTTCACATCCATGTAGATGCTTTAGGTATTACCTTGGGAGCTATATTAGCCCAACCAAGAGATGGAGCCATGGATCATTCTCTCTATTTTTCAAGCAGGAAGTTGTCGCAAGCTGAGCACGACTATACAACGATGAAAAGGGAGGGTTTAGCTATGATTTACATTTGCATAATTTCATACATTATTTGTTAGGTTCTCATTTTAAGTTCTTTACTCATCATTTTGCATTAAAATATATATTTAAAAAAGCTTTGTTGGAAGGGAGGATTTGTAGATGGTTGCTACTGTTTCAGGAATTTTATTTTGAAGTGATCGTTAAGCCTAGAATATGTAACGTAGGGCTTGATCACTTGTCTAGATTAGAGTCAGGGCAATGTGGTGGAGAAATTGATGATTAACTCCTAGATGCAGACCTATTCTGGGTTGAGGCCATACTAGAATACCTAGAAGACATAAAAATCTTTTTAAGTACATGAACCTACCCAGAAACATACTCTTCAACCCAGAAACACCATATGGTGGTTAGATCAATGGGCTATCAATTGATTGCAGGGAAATTGTATAAATTGGGACTAGATAGTATCCTCAGGTGATATGTATTAGATCATGAAAGATAAGATATACTATGGGAGTGCCACAGTGGAGTTGTGGGAGCTCATGTGGGAGGAAAGGCCACTATGCAGAAAGTCCTCGAAGCTGGACTACGGTGGGTTACACTCTTCAAGGATGCAAAGGCATATGCTATATCATGCGATGTTTGTCAAAGAGTGGGTAAGCCATCACGACGAGATGAATTACCACTTCAACCAGTTCAATATTTAAAAGAATTTGAGAAGTGGGCGGTTGACTTCATTGGGCCGATAAACCCCATAGCTAAGCATTCAAAGGCTAGGTACATTATTACCGCAAATCACTACCTTACACGTTGGGATGAGGAAGCAGTTGTTCAGGATTGTTTGATTGATAATGCTGCTAGGTTCATTTTTTAAAATAATCACTCGATTTGGATGTCCTAGGAGTCTGACTAGTGATCAGGGAACTCATTTTATCAGTAGTACCATAGAAAATCTTACAACAAAGTTTTTGATCCAACATCATAAAAGTAGCCCCTACCACCCACAGGCCAATGGAACAATAGAGGCGTTCAACAAGATTATGGAGAGAGGGTTAACAAAGGTTTTTTGCACAAACATGGAAGATTGGTATGACAGAGTTCCAACAGTACTATGGGACTACAGGACAACCACAAAGAAACTCCACAAGTACACTCCATTTCAGCTAGTTTATGGGAAAGAGGTTGTGGTGCCTACATAATTCGTTACTCCAATTTTGTACATTGCACAGATCAAACACATGTTGGAGGAAGAGTTAGTTGCGCAGAGGCTCGTGGAGTTACAAGAACTTAAAGAGACCAGGTTTTTAGCATAATTCCATCAGTCAGTTGAGAAATCAAGGCAGAAATCTTGGCATGACAAACACATTAATACTAAAGTATTTGCGCAAGGAGACAAGGTCCTACTCTATGACAGTCGGTACCAGAAGAATCTAGGCAAGTTGCACATGCTTTGGTTGGGACCATTTATAGTTGTGGAGATTCGACATTCTGGAGAAGTCAGAATTGTGCAAATGGATGGTATGCTCCGACTAGGATGGGTGAATGACGTTCACCTGAAACCCTATATGTTTTAGAACTGAGATAAAGGATTGTTGCTCTAGTCTGAAAGAGCATGTATAGTAGTTATATTTGAGTTTTTCTGCAATTTCTGTAAATTCAGTTAATAAATTCGATGTATGTAGTGTTGCGCCATGACATGTAGTTCATTTCTTTTTTTATCTAAGCATTGTTTGATGCAGAATTGCTTACTCAACAACGTAGGATCAGAAACGTCAAGAACCTATTAATGATAATCATTAATATGACGGGGACCCCTTTTGTGGTTAGAGGGAGAGTGAATCCGAACATAATCTGAGTCCATGTGCCACACGAACCTAGTCCAATCACAACATTTATTACTACTATGATACCCTGTATGAATTTAGTTAAGACATAAAGTCGTGATACGCGAAGATTCCATCGATATTCACGTCGAGATTCTCATCCATCAAACGATAAGGTCTAAAATCGACCACTTCCCCATCCAACTTTCATAGTAAATGCCAGATTCACCCAATAGGATTTATCCCGTTCACCAGTCCCGTTGGACAACTCAGATCCAAGTTGCATCTATAGGGTAATGACGAATAACAGTTATTACTGAATTTTCCAGCTAAGCCCGAGTATAAGGCTCTAAGAACTCGTTGTAGAATGCATTGTTTCCTAGAAAGCACTTAGATATTTACAAATTCTACAGAGTGAGAAAGCCTATGTAATCCCTCGACCTTTAGTTTTAATCCCCAATCTTTGTTTCGTCTACATAATTTTCTAAGGGTTCAGACTCACAATGCCGAGAGATACAGGGAGCCAAAGCATCAATTCCAAGGATGCAATACCAGATGAGCCCTGCGAACCTCGGGTTGAGGTTGTGGGTGATCTCAAGGGGAAGGTGGAGAAATTCAAGCTGCTCTACCTCGACTTAATAGACTAGGGCTTGTTCCCGCAGATGAATATAGATGTTTTATGGAGTATCACTCCAGACGAGTTGGGAGGCATGCAGTTTTTTCCAAAGCTTGAGTTTATTAATTTGTTTAACTCAACCATCATGAACCTTAGGGACTTATCAGTGTTTGGAACCACTAGTGAAGTTGCAAGGTGTACCAAGTTTCTTATCAACAAAGTGCATGACAGAATTCTGTGGTTGGATAAGAGATATGCAATCCATGCAGAAGACATCCATCAACTTACTCGACTATCCCTCGAGGGCGAGGACATGTCCAAATGATTCCAGGGTCCTAGCAAGCACAACAAGAAGAAAGGGGAGCCCAACCTATAGGAAAGGTTCCACACACAGAAGGGGGATGCACACCCAAGATCAACCCCATACTACCCAAGATGGTCAATCGCCACCTCCAAAAACTGGCAATCCACCCCAAACCACTGATACAAAACCCATGCAGCTCGATCCCCCAGAAATACTTGAGTAGAGACCAAAACTTCTTGGTCAAAAACCAAAAGTACCTGAGAAGAGGATACAACTGACCAACTCGAACCCTAAAGCGCAGGACCAACAGATCATACATTTTTTGCAGCATAAGGACACTCTATATTCAACGAAT
>JASDQU010437162.1:55192-67044 GCA_032191745.1 Picea mariana | reverse complement strand
ACAAAAATGCCACGACAAATCCTTTATCATAACATAACTGCAACAATCCATGTGAATCATTCATTGTGAACACTCTGGCATGAGATGAAACAAATATGGAAGAAAGGAGAATTGTTTGTTGTAAACCAAGAAGTCTCAAACACAGAGGCATAACCAGGAAACCAGAATATCGCTGAAACTTTTACAGTCAGGAGCTTAGCTCTACCATCGATCCATACAAAAATGGAAAAAATGCCTACATATACTCAAAACAACAACAGCAGCGAAACCAAGAAACTGCATTGAAGGCTTTGCGTCTGCATGGCTTCTGACACTCTGCAGCCACAATCTTTGAATAATCATGCAACTTGTGGCAGACGCGATAGATCTTCTGACAGTTACATAAACGAATCGACGTGCCTTTAATTCATTGCAGGACGTCCCCATTATGGCGGAGACGATGTCTAACCACCACCAACCACTTCAATAACTTCTTCTTGGGATTGAGGATGGCTCGGCCAACTCAGCATCTCAGTATATGGAAGACTCCTCACGTTGCCACCTAGGCTAACTGAGAGGCTTGAGGGACGAGCATTAAAAGGCCAACACGGCGAATGGGGCGAATGATAGAAGTGGTGGCCTCGGATTACAAGGTCGCAAAGGGAAAGGCGTGGCATGGGAAGAGTGACAAAGGATTATGGTGAAATAAAACAGGCGGAAGAGGAGGAAGACGAGGGATAGTGGACTCGTTCTTTGGCGAGAGGCTGACGTGGAAAAGGAGCGGGATACGTGGCAGGTGGTGACTGGATAACGAGACGGGGGATGGGCCACCTGGACGGAGATGGGGAAGCAGATAGATGACACACGGAAGCAAGGGAGAGGTGAAAAGGAAGGTGTAACGATGGGAGAAGGGCCCACACGGGGTTAAAGACAGGGCAACTGAGAAGCCTGTGGCTACCTTGGCGCCGTTGATCCGGGCGTGCTCATCTAGACCGTCGGAGAGGTGCGCCCCCGATTCTGGACCCCCCCCTCCACTTAAAGGTAGAAAGGCAGGGGGGGGGTCCGGAATGGTCTTCATCGCCGTTGATCCGGGCGCGCTCATCTGGACCGTTAGAGAGGTGCGCCCCCGATTCCGGACCCCCCCCCTTCTTAAAGATCGAAAGGCAAGGGGGGTCCGGAATCCAATATGCGTCGTCGATCTGGGCACGCAAATCTGGACCGCCCAGTCTTGCTTGCTGCTTACCACGGGCGCGTTATCGCCCGAAACTTTGGATAAGTGGGTTTTTACCCCTTCTTTTGTGTTCTACCCCCCTATACAAGAAATATCGCTAACACAAGGGAAATGTATAACAAACAGAAGATGAAAAAGATTGGACCGTGCAGGGTCATAAGGAAATTTGGGGGAAACGCATATGAGATTGAATTACCCTATGGGGTCAGAATCTCACCGATATTCGATGTCGCAGATTTGTACCCTTACAGAGCTGAAGAAGCAAGAGAAAAAGATGAGAAGAAAGAAATTCAATGGACAAAACAAATGCTTGTAGTTGAAAAGCCACAGATGGAAAGCACAATTGATAAGAGGATTAACAGAAAGACCAAGAGAAAGGAGTATTTTGAATACTTGGTCAAGTGGAAGGGACATCCAGTTGAAGATGCCAGTTGGGAGAATGAAGAAGAAATTCAAAAGCATGGATAGACCGTGCAAGATCTCATGAATAGGAGTTCATGAAAATTTTCAAGAGAGGGAGTATGATGCAGGAGCATCATACAAAGCCAAAGCATGTTCCTAGCCAAAGGAACAGCTGGACACACAGATGAAAAAAAGGGCACATTTTATTGAAAACGTTTTGAATTTTGAAAACTAAAGCATTAGTGTAATAGCTAGGAGAAGCATACTTACATTTATGTCTTAGAGATATAAACAGATCTGGAGAAACTACTCTCATCTGCTGGATGTAATAGGCATTTAATTCTGTTAATGTAAAGTAGGTAGATATGAATGTCATATTAGATAGTTTAGAAGCGTGGGAGGGAAAATGGATATAGACACCCTCATCCTTGTATCATAGTAACAATAGATGATTATTCAGAATTCATAAGCTAGAGAGTTGTAGCAGAGAGCTATAGAGAAGAACCCATGTACATGAGCACTTGAGTTAATATATGAAGCTTTGACTCAATTTTCATGGTGTTATGATGCTTACTATTTACATTTGTTGAATGGTATGTTTACAGTTAATTTGTTTCTCTGTTATGCATTGGTTTCAATGTTGTGTTATGTGTGATTTCATGTTGAATGAATGAAGTCTGAGAGAGGAGAAGAATGAGTTTCAATTTTTTCTCTTCCTGAGAATTCCTGCAAGGTGTGCATTGACAAGGGTCTGATTTTCATCTCAGAAAGCTTAGGAGAGATACCATTGTTCTCATACCAGCTGAAGTGCAGGTGAAGCACAGAGTCGTGCAATGTGTGTGCAGGCCAATTGAAGCCTTGGATTTTATAAATCCAGAAGGAATATTGGGAGGACCACTGTTGCAAAGAGTGCACAGGGTCGGAAACCTCAAATAACCAAAGGTTATTTGAAATTTTGTCGCAAGGAGTGTGAGCAGGTCTCTTTTAGGAAGATTGATTTTGCAAGTGGAATCTCAGGGGAGATAACGCCTTTGAAGTGTTCAAAGGGAGACAGAGATCAAAACCATCGCATAGAAATCAAGTTCAGGAGGGATAATGCTCAGTCGTTGGACATAAGTCATTGAGTAGTGAATCGGGTGGTCAGAATTATCCATGGAGAGTTCACAAAGTCGCGAGGACCATAGGATCCAGAGGAGTTGTAAGGTGGTTAGGAGTTGGGTGAATCTGCCACCCTGACATCAAGAATCAATGTGGACCATTAATCGTGGTCTGTTGAGCCGTCATATCATTTCGGGGATTCAGGATTCGCAAGTTCGGAGTGTAGGCCAAAATCCTTGGTCACTCAAGATCCCAAATCATGAAAAGTATTATCAGGTGTGAAATTTCAAAATTTTGGTAATTTGGGGTTCGACATACCGGAAATTCTGATGACAAGGAATTGGGATCCTTTGCATTGAAAATCCCAAAGTCACAAAACGCGACGTGCCTTGGGTGTGGGATTTTGGCATTTCATCTTTCCGGAGTTTGGGAAATAGAGGAGGTTGTGGTTTTGGAATCAAGAGTTTCAAACTCCTGGTTCGCGAAATCTCGAAGAGGGAAAGGAAAATTTCCAAAAAGTCGAGGGACAATCGCGTTGGGCACCAATTGGATTTCGGGGTTTTAGGACTCAAGAAGTGGATTTGCTTCATCAACACAACTCCCGAAATCGCGAAGATAGAACTGCCGAAAAGGTGGGTCCCAAGTCTCAATCAGAAGATATGTGCGATGGAAGTCAAAGGAGGGGTCAAGCTTCGGCAAAAATCCAGAAAGGCCATCGATCTCGCATTCCATGGGACGTTGAGCCCATTTCGGCATTCCATAATTTCAGAGTTCAGGGAATCATAAGGAAAGAGGAACGACTGTTGGTTTTTCGTTCAAAGTCCCGAAAGCCGAAACTAGTGGGTAATAGGTGGCATGTGTTCGGCGTATTGAAGGAGTCAACCTTTGCTGAAAATTGGCATTTTGGCATTTTCCAAGAGCTGTGGAAATACATCGGGACTCTGCAACTCCTGAAACCCGAAGTCCTTTGTGGCTTAAACGAAGGGTTTGATTAACCCTTGGCATGGTTTTAGTGAAGATTCTAAGCAGATCTCGGCTCGAGGGTCGGGGGTCTATGTCAAAGAGAGAGAGAGAGAGTGGAGGGGAGTGAGAGAGGGAGGTGGAGAGAGTGAGAGAGACAGGATAGTTAAATATAGGTAAAGGGGGAAAATGGGGGATAGTGGGGGAGGGAAAGAGAGGGAGATTGGGGGAGATGGGAAAAGTGGGGGGGAGAGAGGGAGAGGGAGAGATGTGTGATAGTGAGACAACATGAAAAAGAGAGAGATAGTGGTTGGAGATAGAGGGTGAGAGAGAGGAGGGGAGGGAGAAAGAGAGAGAGGGATAGAGTGAGAGACAAGAAGGGGGGAAGATAGAGAGGGGGAGAGAGAGAGAGATGGAGATAATGGTAGAGAGAGAGAGGGGTGGTAGTGGGGAATATAGAGAGAGAAAGATATTGAGGGAGAGGGAGGAAGGCTTATAGAGAGGGGGAGAGAGGATGGGGAAGAGAGGGAGGGAGGGAGGGAAGGAGAAAGAGGAATATGGAGAGCGATAGAGGGGATAGGGAGTAAGGGGGATAGAAGGGTAGAGAAAAGAGATATAGAGAGGGGAGTGGCAATAGAAAGAGAGTGGGAGAGGGAGAGAGATAGAGATGGAGGGATAGAGAGAGATAAGAGAGAGAGAGAGAGTTAGAGAGAGGTGGAAAGTGGGAGGGAGACAGAGAGGGAAGGAGGGAGAGGTAAATAGAGAGGGGGGATGAGTAGGGAAGAGGGAGGGGGGGATTATAGAGAGATAGAGAGAGAAGTATTAATGGAGAGAGAGGTAGATCCATGAGAGTTGTTTCAAGGGAGGGATAGAGAAAGAGAATAAGGGAGAGGGAGGAAGGTGGAGAGAGAGGGGGAGACAACGGTGAAGAGAGAGAAAGAGGGAGGGACAAATGGAAACAAAGGGGGGAGAGGGATTGAGAGACAAAGATATTGGGGATAGGGGGAAAGGGTGAGAGAGGTGTAGAAGGAAGAGAGATATATGAGTTGTGTCTAGGAAAAGAGTTGTACATATAGCCTCCTTAAGTTTTTAAAAATATTTTGTTGCTTCTTGAGTCCAAGAAAATGCTTCCTTGTTTAATAATTTTGTGAGAGGTGACGCTATTTGACCATAGTTCTTGGAAAATTGGTGGTAATAACCTATCAATACTAAGAATCCTGTATTTTTCTTCAATGTTTTGGGAATTGGCCATTCCCTCCTAGATTTAATTTTATTAGTGTCCAATTTTACACCTTTATGAGATACAATGTGACCCAAATATTCCACTTCTTGAACCCCAAAGGCACACTTGGAAGGATTTTCATAAAGTTGTTTCTCTTACAAAAGTTGTATTACTCTATCAACATGATTTGCATTCTCTTCCCAAGATTTGTTGTAGATTAGTATGTCATAAAAAAAAGCTAACACAAATTTTCTAAGGAAGGATTTGAAATAAAGCTTTGAAATGTTGAAGGTGCATTAGTAAGTCCAAATGGCATAACCAAAAACTAATAATTACCTTCATGTGTTCTAATGGTTGTTTTGGGAATGTCTTCCTGCCTCATTATGAATTGATGATATATCGAATGAATATACAATTTAGTAAATAAATTTTATCCATGCAATTCATCTAATAATTCATCAATTATAGGAATATGAAACTTATATTTGACTGTCATTTGTTGAGATGTCTATAATCTAGACACATATGTCATGAACCATCCTTCTTCATAACCATCACTACTAGTGAAGAGAAGGAAAATTGTCTAGGTTGGATGATGCCAACCTCTAACATTTTTTGGATCATATGCTCAATCTCACTCTTATGTGCATATGGATAACTTTTAGACCTAATTTTAGGTGGTACACTTCTAGGTTGAAAAGGAATAGCATGATAATGATCTCGAGTAGGTGGAATACCATTAGGAATATCTCCAAATACCTTGGAGTGGTTGTTCATAACCATTTGGAGATCCGTTGGAGCAAAGGATATAGATATTTTAAAATCTACTGAGAACAATTGTGCAACTACACCATGGTGTCCATTGTTTAGTAATTTTTTCATGCTATTAGAGCTTATATCCTTAGAGGGTTTCCCTTGGACACCTCTAAGATCAATTTCCTTTCCTTCTGAGGAAAAATATCATGAAAAGATATTGAAAATTAAGGACCATTGTTCCCAATGATTTTAACCATTGGACCCATAATACAACATTATCTCCACCCATTTGGATGTAAATCATGGGACTATTCAATAAATACTCCTCCATATTGAACTTACTACTATGACACTTCCCAGAACAATTTATGGTACCTCCATATGCAATCATTACTTAAAACTATGGTGTTGAAAATACAAAGCAATTGAGAACTTTTACTAATTTGTAATTGATGAAGTTATGGGTACTAAAAGAATCAATCAACATTGTTACCTTTTTATTTTTGATGTATCCATGTTTTGAGCACTCAAAACACCCTTTAAAATGTTTGACAATTTTAGGGTACTACTTTACTTTCTTGATAAGTTTATCATTTTTTCTTAATTATGGTTTAGCCTCCCTTAAATGTTTTCTCCATTCTCTTTGATTCTTTCTTTATCCATGATTCGAGCTTGATAACTTTCCGAACAAATAAAATTTCTAGATTACCTAAAATATTTAGGAGAAAGAAGAAACTCTACCAAAATTCTAAAAAGATTCTAAAAAAATAAAAGAGTTTTCAAAGGATCCTCGGATCATTGGGTTGTGGAAATAAAAAATGAATTGACAAGCTAAAAAACATGATCCCAATAAAGGTGGGAAGAGGGTACCGATATCTCATTGGTGTTCAGAAAACTTCACGAAGAGTTTTGAAAAACTAATAGGTTATATCGATCATCGATGTCGACTGAAACCACATAAGGAGTGTAGAAGCTATTGATACTTGTTGATGATGATAATACCATGAAAAAAGTGATAATTCCCAACTGTTCAGTTTATGGATAATGATGAATCTCGACCATTGGTGATTATCACATGAATCTTATGTGTTTCGAGAATCTTATGTGTTTCGATAACTATGGGGGCTACATCACCTTTTGATTAACCGACCGTATGCCTCCACATCATCATGCCACGTTATATATCATATCATGACACATCATCATTTGTACTTCATCTCTTCACAACCACCTCCATGTCATATTGATGTCACTTGACATGTCATCACAACACAAATGAAATTTGATGTCAATGAACCTATCATACATCAGTGGAATCATTAGAACCCAATAACTATTACATGATCTCATTATGTCGATCATCGATAGACCATTGGATTTGGCCCATATTACATTAAGGATCAAACAAGTAATATTATTTCACCAATCACTGATTAGCTATCGACGTCAGTGAATTCCCTATTTAAACGATGGATAAAACAACACGTACTTTCACTAATGTTGATGAGCAGTGAGTTACATGATGAATATCAACCATTTGATTCTCTTCAATGATGAATCTTAGCTATTATAAGCTTTAATATAAATGATGGTATCTCATTGGAATTGTACTACCAGGCCATCCTCTATACATTTCCATGTCAATACGCCACGTGTCTAATCGTAAATTTCCAGGTCATTAACAATACATTATTTTGATACCTCAATAAAACACGTGTAGTTCCATGTCATCATAAAGATCCATGTGCAATTCCACATCACCATTTGAATTTTGACATTGCACAATGATGATAAAATGAATATGCCTGGAATATTTTTCCAAGGTTCAATATAAAACATGTAGAAAATGTTTTGGAAAAATTTCGATTAACTTGAATTGTCGATCCCCGATGGTATAAATGAAGCATGCCAAAGAAATGTGTTTTGAAATCTCCTATGAACTAAAAAAATGACTTAAATTTACATCTTCATTCACTAAAGGTTCTTGAATCACGACATGGTGAATTAATGAAGGAATTGTAACCTATAGATTCATGCAATCCCACTATAACGATGAAAATTGATGTTAGATTTGATCGGAAAAACCCAAATTTGTTCACTTATCAATATCATTATGTTATTTTCTATTGATTTTCTAGAAAACTCTATAGTAAATAATTGTGTATCAAAGGCTCATTATGTGATTGAGTGTTTTATGTCCCTGTGTAATGTACAAAACTACTAGTAAGTTGGCCAAGATACTCTAAGAACGCACTTCTTGAACCAATTTTGAATTACGATAACAATTAATTGATAAAGACACATGAAATAAATGTAATAAAATCACATGCAGTAATCAATATTCATGCTAGACTTAAAATGAATGCTTCAACATGCCATGCACAACAATAACCTACAAGAAGGAACACTAAAATACATATTTCAGAGATAATAATTAATACACAATGGAAATAAATGTTCAACCAAAGGAAACCATGATATAGAGTACTTATACTAAACAAAACCAATCACCAACTAGATGCAGACCAAGGATATGAATCCATAAGGATGAGTTCCAGAGAAACCTTATATGAATCCATACGTTGTTTTTCATTCACTCTCAATAATAGTGTCACCCCTGATCCAGGGATATGAATCCATAAGGATGAGTTCCAGAGAAACACTCAGCTTCCTAAGCCAGTCAACACTCAAGCTCTCATAGGTTTCTCACAACCACACAGCAATCCAAAGTACACTAGCTCTCTTATCTCAAGACTACACCACCCAAAGAAAATGGACCCCCTTCATTGCCACACAGTCCCTTAAGATGTCCACTTCTTTCCAAGGCTCCATTGCATCTGGTCAAGAATATCCATGCTAGGTCTCTCAAGATTAACAGTTGTGATCAAGTTTTAACATATGCTAATGCATATCATGCATACATTCACTAATTCATGATTGGAATACACCAGTAATTACTACAACCAACAAACAATGGATTCTTTCCTAGAAATCCATTTTTCCTTCCCAATCCAAGATCAAGAATGAATGAGGAATAATGAACGAGAAAAGTAAATGAAATAGTTAAAGAGAGTGAATGGAGAATAACCTCCAAACAACCCACAAGAGGTGTTTATATAGTTAAATGAAATCAAGAACCACATGGAATTTCCCTAAGAAGCTCATATAACCAATTTACTCAATTAAAAATCAATATGGGTAAATAAATATAATAAAAATACTTGTCCCCTGTATCCCCCTCTCTCATGGAATCATGGCCCCCTATAACTCTTTTCCTTGTTCGTCTTGTAGACAACGGTGTATTTTATTATTTTCAATGTTTAAAGTATTACATTTCCTAGGCACTCCGACCTATTTTAATTGTTTAGGTACTCTGAACTTTCCTCAAATAAACAAAATACATTATTAATACGGGGAATAAAAAATGGGGTATTACATTTCCCTTCCCCTTGTTTTGGCACTGTGCTCAATGGATATACAAAACATAAATCAAAATTTCAAAATTCTTCAAAATGTTGTGGGTGCTCTACCTGCATGACATCTTCATGCTCCCAAGTAGAATATACAGGGCCATAGCAAGTCCACTAAACCTTTACCAATTCTATGACTTTATTCCGAAGCATTTTGAAATGTTTGTCTAATATGTGCACAGACTGGACCTAAAAGTATACTTTTGGCTCCAACTGAATCAAATTCCAATCAATAACATGGTTAGGATCATGTACATACCTTTTTAGCAAAGAAACATGAAATACATTATGCAGATTCATGGAAGAAGGAAATGCAATCATGTATGCAACCAGCCCTATTATGTCCAATATCTCAAATGGACCACAAGGTTTGGATTCTAGATTTGTACAACTGCCCAACTTCAATGAGATATTCGTGGACTTCACCTTCAAAAGCACATGCTCTCCCACTTTAAATTCTTTAGATATCATGTTCTTATTTTCATAACTCTTCTCTCTATCTTGTTCTTCCTTCAATTTCTACTTAATTTTAACCATCCGGTCTTCCATATGCTTGAGAAATTATGGCCCAATTACTAAGCTGTTTGATGGGCTATCCCAACTCACTGGAGTATTGCATTTTCTACCATACAAAGATTCAAATGGGTTCATATTCAAAGAATATTGATACCCATTATTATAGGTAAATTCAACCAAATGCAATTAATGTTCACATTTAGATGTCTTATCCATCACATACATTCTTAACATGTATTCAATCACTTGGTTGAGTCTCTTTGTCTTCCCATCTAACTGTGGATGGTATGTTGTGATAAAGTTCATATTTGTACCAAATCCTTTAAATAATCCCCTCCAGAAATTTGAAGTAAACTTAGTATCTTTGTTTGAGACAATTTCCTTAGGTATCCCATGCAGCCTAGCAATTTACCTCGTGTAAATTTCTTCAATATTAGTTTTTGTATGAGTCATTTTTACAGGGAAAAAATGAGCAGCCTTTTTTAATTTATCAACCACTAAAATTATTGAATCATGTTGCCTAGTTTTCCTGGGAAATTTAGTGATAAAATCAATGGTTACCACTTCCCATTTCTTCTATGGAGTTGGAAATGGATGAATAAAACCTGTTTGGTGTCTATGCTCATCCTTCACTCTCTAACATCCCATACATTTGGAAATATAATCAGCAACATCCTTCTTCATTCCTTACCAAAAGAATTGGCTTCTTACGCCTGCAATTATTTTATGGTAACCGGGATGTCCATCATATGGAACATTATGCATCGCTTTTAATACCAAAGTTCTAAGTTCTTTGGAACTAGGAACATAAATTCTATTATCATGCATAAGTAATCCATCTTCCTTAATCTCATACTCTTTAATTTTTTGTTGTACATTTTCTTGTTGTAAACTTTCTTTTACCTGTAAGTAATGTTGGTTTGTAACAACAACAAATAAAATTTTATTCTTTAAATCTAACTAGTGCATACTAATGGATGTAACATGAATGATATTCACTCTTATGTTGAATGCATTGACAAATTTATTTTCTTTCCCTTTGATATGCTTGATGTCAAATCCATACTTGCTTAAAAATTCCATCTATCTTGTCTTCCTGGCATTGAAAGTTAGTTGTTCAAAAATATATTTCAGACCACTATGGTATATCCTTAGTTCAAATCTCTTTCCCATGAGATAATGCCTCTACATATTTAATGCATGAACTATTGCAACAAGCTCTAAATCATGTGCGGCATAATTCCTCTCATGTTCTTTAAAATATTTCTAGACTCATAACTAATGACATGTCCATTTTGAGTGAGGAATCCACCAAGTCCTTCCTTACATGCATCTTTACATACCACAAAATTCTCATTTAGATTAGAAATATTTAAAATAGGTGCACTACTAAGTAATTCCTTTAACAAATTAAAATTATCTTCACACTCTGTTGTCCATTCCAACTTAATTCCCTTGTTTTTAGAAGAAGTGATGGGATTATAAATCTTGGAGAACCATGTTATAAATCTCCTGTAGTATCCAACTAATCCCATAAAATATCTAACTTCTGAAATATTCCTTGGTGCTAGCCATCCTCTAATGACTTCGATATTTTCTAGGTCTACTCCTAAGACTTGTTCTGAAATAATGTGCCCCAAATAATGGATATATTCTTGGTAAAAATAACACTTATTAAGATTGTCATAAAGTTTATTTTCCCTCAACACTTGGAACACCAACCTCAAGTGATGTTCATGCTCTTCCTCAAACTTGGAATAAATAAGTATGTCATCCAAGAACAAAATGAAAAAATTATCCAGAAAATTTATGAATATGCCATTCATTAAGCACATAAAGACAACTCATGCATTGGTTAGTCCAAATGGAACCACTACAAATTCATAATGTCCATACATGGTCCTAAAGGTTGTATTACTGATGTCTTCCTGCTTGATTCTTACCTGATGGTATCTTGATCTCAAGTCTATGTTTGAAAATATATTTTCTCCTCTTAGATTATCAAAGAGGTCATCACTTCTTTGTAGAGGGTATTTTTCTTCACCGTGGATTTATACAATTGTTTAAAGTCAATACACAGCCTCAATGTTCTATCCTTCTTTCTAACAAAGTGTATTGGTTCTCCCCAAGGTGAAACACTTGGGTGTATGTACCATTTCTTCAACAATTATTCCATTTGCATTTGTAATTATTTTAATTCAAGTGTACTCATTTTGTA
>JASDQU010437162.1:14056-24209 GCA_032191745.1 Picea mariana | reverse complement strand
CCTCTTTCATATGTCCTTGGGGTACCTTTGCCTACTGAAAACTTCCTTTCGATTTAAAGAACATTGGCGTGACTTTTCAATGCGCTATGTCTTATTCTTTTCATGATATCAATCACATCATACAACCATATCTCGATGATCTACCGACCCATTCCATGCGCTGCCAAGATCACCTAGCCCATCTCTGAGATATTTTCATTCGTTGTCGTTACTATCGTATACGTTTAAACCCACACAAATGTGTTTTTTGTGTGGATTCTGGCCGACTTATGGGTTTTATTGTGTCACTTCACAGAATTAGAGTGGACCCTCTGAAGGTTGAGGCTATCCTTAATCTACCTCCTCCTTCTACACTTCGCCAGCTCCAGAGTTTGTAAGGGAAGGAAAACTTTTTGCGACGATTCATCCCCAATTACGCTGAGTTAACATTAGGATTTAATAGACTATTGAAGAAGGGTTACGAGTTCGTATGGGACGAAACTGCCAACAAAGCCTTCGAAGATTTGAAACTTTCCCTAACCCGTAAACCACTTATTTTCCCACCCGATTATAGTCAAGATTATTTCCTCTACCTCGTCGTTGCGGACTCTACCATTGCCATGGTTTTATTCCAAGAAGATGATTCACATGATGAACATGTAATTTATTATTTGAGTCTGAGTCTTACGAATACCAAAGACAAATACCTACATGTGGAAAAACTCACCTTGGCAGCTGTTCAAGTTGTCCAACATTTCTATCACTATATTTTATTACGCAGAACCACTGTCATTTTCGATTGCAACCCTATGCAGCATATTCTTACGTGCCAATTTCTAGGGGGAAAATACTCCAAATGGATTGTGATTCTCTAGGAGTTCGACTTAGAGTTTGAATGCGCTAATTCTAAGAAATCATTGGTTTTTTCCGAACTGATATGTGACCTTCCCTCCACTGAGACAAAAAACATGGAAGAGGATTCCTTGCCTGATGAATCCCTTTTTCTGATCAGTTCTGATGACGCTTGGTACGGAGATATTATCATCTATCTCTAGACTCAAAATTTCTAGCCCGATCTTTCTAGCACAGACCGTCGTTGTATACGGTATCAATCCCATCAATGCATAATTCTCGATGACACTCTTTATCGCCGTGGTGTTGACTCTATTTTTCGACGTTGTCTCAACTATGACCAAGATGAGAAATCTTTGAATGATTGCCACTCTGGAGCATGTGGTGGTCAGATGCCTGGGTATGCCACTACCCAAAAGATCTTACGAACAGGGTACTTCTAGCATTCTTTGTTTATAGATTGTATTACTATTGTCCATAAGTGTCATGCTTGTAAAACACATAATAATAAAATAAGATCTCATCCCGCTCCTTTACACCCTATAGTTTCCATTAGTACTTTCGCAAAATGGGGCATTGACTTCATGACATGTAACCCTCACTTGGCTGAGGGGAATGGATACATCATCGTAGCCATGGATTATTTCACTAAATGGGTCAAGGCGATGTCTACATTCGATAACACCGGAAAAACTACAACACTTTTCATATTCAATCATATCCTCACTCGATTTGGAATCCCACAAGCTATCGTTACTGATCATGGTAGAAATTTTAGGAACTTCATGATCTTTGAGCTTACTGAAAAGTTGGGTCTTCGGCATGAAAACTCAACCCCCTACTATCGACAGGCCAATGGCCAGGTTGAAACGATAAACAAAGTTATTATCACTATGCTTTGAAGGATAATAGGAATTCACAAGACAAGTTGGCACATGATGTTGTTTTTAGTGTTATGGGCCTATTGGACATCTGTAAAGTCTTCCACAGGGTTTACACCTTTTCAATTAGTGTATGGTATCAAAGTTGTCTTGCCAATTGAATGTGAGATACCATCTTTGAATCTAGTCATTGAACTTCTTCCCAACACCTCTGTCGAAGAGGAACGTCTATTGTACCTAATGTAATTAGATGAAACCCGTCATGATGCCACCTTCGTTATTGAAGCCCGGAAAAAGTGTGTCAAATCCCAATACTACAAGCATATCAAGCCATGTGTTTTCTCTAAAGGTGATCTAGTTCTCCTCTATGAACAAGATCGTGATTTACTAGGGGACAAAAAATTCGAGGCTATGTAGCGAGGTCCTTATATTGTCAAATGGGTTTTGGAAAAGGGAGCTTATGAGTTAGTGGATTATGATGGCATTCCTTTGAGTGAGCCTAGGAATGGGATTTACTTAAATAAGTACTATACTTAGGTCATCTTTTCATGAGTGCTTGTATTTTTATTGTATCATACTATTGTGTGCTACTTTTATGTTCTTTTTTCATTATTTAGTTTCGAACCCCAGCTACTTACCTTGCATTGTGCTTGGTTTCCATATGTTGGCTCCTTCACTACCCTACATTGGCTTCGCCAATGGAACTAGTCGTAGTAATCAAAACTTAGCATCTACTACTTGGGCAATTAACGCACCTACGAACGAGTTAATCAGTCTATTGTCTTCCTCAGTCGTGCAACTAACAATATCGTGGAATACAGTGCAGTCATCGAATTGTTGAATGACGTTATTTCACTTGGAATCCATCACTTTGTTTTAAGACTTGATTCACAATTAGTGGTACTACAACCAAGTAATGTCTATGCTATCCAAAGTCCTAATTGGTTACGGGTATATATAGGAATTCGCCTCTTGGAACATTACTTCGATTACATTGAATATCAACATATTCCTAGATGTCTAAATACATTAACATATGCATTAGCTAATTATGTGTTAGACAAACAATTGAGACACATCTAAATCCAACCACAATTCACATTAAACCAAGTAAGCCGGTAGAAGCCTCATGTATATATATAACGATTAAAGTGTTTTACAAAAAGTTGTTTCTGTCCGAAGACCAAAAATATCAAAATGAGAAGCACTTGGATTCATATACAAAATATCATCAAGGATGTTTCTCACAGTAGCACACTACTGCCCGTGCTACCCTACAAAGTAGTCAACTAATTGAACCAGACACACCCACAGTATGGCGTTGATAACGTCTCGGAATATCATCGATGGAGATGTCCGGGATATCTGTTGTTAGTCCCTCTAGGTTCTAATCGACCGCCTCATAGTCACCAACATCCCATCCTGCTACCACAACTACTTCCCCTCGTCTCTGAATAGGGGATGTACCCGGAGGCTGGTGTGGCCCTACATCTTCATTTTAAAAAAAATTTGATTAGTCATTGGATTGAAAGCATAAAAAACATTTTATATTTCAAAATTCACAAAAACATCATAAAAACAAAATGTATTTCTTACCTAGATCTCCCCACTGAAATCCCTCAGGTAGAACCAAGTCAGGGTCGCCTCTAAAATCCAACCCGAAATATGCATAATTGTCCACCATCAGAAGTTGAGGCCTCAACCAGTCAAAAAATACATCATTATACTTCACGATGGGGTCAACCACATGTCAGGCCATGAGGTCACACCACCTACTCATCCTTGGGTCTCGTGGAGCCGGTATGCCCCGCTCTACCTATAAACATAACTGGGGGGCTCTCTCTAGGAAGAAAGACACTAATATAGACCCATGCCCAAAAAATTTCAAGTCCCCTCTCTTGCATTTTGTCAGCTGTGTCTTCATGCTAAGAAGAACTCCATCACTCCAGTTAAAAACCCGAGGCTCCATGCACCCTACTGCATATTGAAAATAGATTTGGACCACCATGTGAGGATATGCACTCCCCACCATAATTGAAATGGTAAAAATAATATTTCGGAGGGGTAAATCCCGAACACCCATGATGGCAACTTTTCTCTTGCGTCTCTCTGCCTCGGGATCATAGTATCAGCAGAGATATTCACTCATTGGTAGATCACCACCTCTGCCTCCTGTCAAGGTTGCATGAGATCCATGATGAGATAATCCCATCAGGAAATAGATATCTTCGATATCTAAGGACAGTACGTGGGCACCCACATGAAACACCTACTGGTCCACATCCCACATGTGGACTAGATACTCCAGTAGCCTCAGTTGGGCCCTCATGCCCTGGATTTAAAGAACTTCAGTAAACCACATTGTCGGAGGGAATTTATGGTGCCTGGGTTGTTCAAAGCAAGGAAATCATCATCTTCGTGTTCCCTCTCCCTCCACTCCAACATTTTGATGATCAAAAACCTATATTGGGACAATAAAAGGGAGTTAGCATCCTCATATGTTGCTTTGAAAAAATTTTATTGGCTAAACATGTATAAATAAAATTTGATTTTTGGCCACCCCAGGTGGAGTATTACACATAGTGCGGGGTTTCCACAGGTGAACCATGGGCCACCTGCAGAAACCTATGGCTTCGTAGGTCTCAATATTGCTCACCTACAACGGCCTCAATGCGCACCTACTGACCTAAAACTCAACTCAAAAATCCATTTTACGCCAATAAAAATGAAATTTAATCCATTGAAAAGCAAGAGGACAAGAAGATTACCGTTTTGGTGGAAGTCATTCATTGAGTGGTCGCCTGTACCTCCCACTATTGACAACCAAAGTCTGAGGTAAAAATAGGGTTTCTAGGCAAGTTTTGGGCAAAATGCAAATGAAATAGTAAAAATATATTTTACCTATATTTATTCCATTTTTTACTTTTTCTATTAATATTTCACATTATTTTATGTATTTTCTCCAAAAACTAAAGGTCTAATGGTCTCGTGAGTGTTTTGTTTTCTCGTAGATGGAAGAACTGGGATACTGAACAATGAAATACAAATATTTTTCTTGATTTTTTTTTCTATTTGTCACATGTACAAGTACTTTTTAAGGTTTTTTAGAAAAACCTTGAGCCTAGTCTTTGTTCATTCTTGTGCTCGAAAATCGATTAGAACGCATCCAAGTATACTTTTGTCGTCTTTTCGTACTCGTCATGGTAGCATGAAAAAAAAGAAACTTATGGAGTATCCTTTAAGATCTTTTCATAGTCCTTAAAAACGAAAAGATTACCGAGCGACCTTGTTCTTTTCATGCTCGTAAAATTATTTGAAGAAAACATTTGATGGGCAATAGTTTATCACTTTTTCGGTCCCATCGAAATGCTTTACGAAAAAAAAACTGAGAGAGTCCTCTTTAAGTGTTTTTCAGACTCTCTAAACATGAAAAACCTCGAATTTTATATCTTTGGACTCGTTAAACAAGCATCGAAAGACCCATATGGGACCGAACCACTCATATTAGGGTTCGTTAAACATACTCCGAGGGACTCATCCGAAGGATGAGCTTACATCAACAAGCATATGTTATCCTCATCAAGCTTGTGTAAAAATAAAGAGGTACTCGCCAGAAATGGTGGGGGGGAATTTGGGAAATAAATGTGTCTCAGTATTTGTGTTAGTGGCAGTAATAGTCTCTCTTGAACATGACACCCCCTTCATCATTGAACCCAGGTTGGGAAATTCATTTGTCTCTCATCTGACCTTCTGCAAGTTCATATCTTGGGTCGTCTTTGAGTCAATGCTACCAAGACCATTGTCGTGTCGTTCATATGTTCAAGAGAATTCCAACCTTGCACAAGCCTTCTATTGAGTCGACCATCTGCAGTTATCAATTCTTACCATGTCAGCCTTCCCTGTGTCAGTTTCAAATCATTTTCATACTTTGATCTACCCTAAATCTATTACTTATTTTGCGTCATTGATGGTGGATACATCAAGGCGCTCATGTGGCGAGTCTTTTCTTGTCGAATTCAACTCATCATCTAGGAATAGGACTTAGAAATCATTTAGTACCTTAGAGCCTGCATGTCTCAATGGCAGGTTTCTTCATTTTTTATAGTAGATTCACATCATTGGTCCCTGATCGAGAGATTCTATCGAGTGTTTGACTTTAGCTCATTTATTCACATTCAATGGATTGTACTAAGGTGCCTTGGGATTCATTGACATCAATGGTGATTTCCCTCACACTTGTTAATAGTTTTCATCAATGACTGGTAATCAAGTGGTTTCTACCATGTTTGACTTCAGCACCTGTAATCGCATTTCTAGATTCGTACTTATGGACGAAGGGATTGAAGACCCTAGATCTCATCCTTTTTGTCCAGGTTCTAATGGATCATTTATTATTTTTATTGACACATAGATCCACTTTGTATGTCTCATGGCTATGTCTGAATTTGAGTTTTCTAGAGCATAGATCCACAATGTATTCCTAGTGGCTATGTAGAATATTGATGATATGGATCCATGGTGTATGATTGGTGGCCATGACTGACATTTATGGTTTAAATCATTTGTAGTCTGAGCATGGGAATGCATACCTCAGAAATGGTATAATATTGCACAGATGCTTTGTTGTTTGCAGGTTCCCGATTGGTGCGCTCCTTGTTTCTGACACATACACACATTCTACAAAGTATTTCGATTGTCACGGATTCCAACCTCATACTTTTGGGGGCATTATGTTACACATTATTTTGGTTACCCTGATGATGTGTCTACAAGCATGTATTCATCCTCTCAAAAGGATCTTTCCCATGAGAAAAGTAACTAGTTTCCTACTCTACAAGGCTTGTTTTAGAAGGACGTCACAGGATAGTAGTATTATATAGTGCGGAAACTTTGATTTTTGTAGGCTTCTCCATACCTAGACTACGGGGTTTCCGCAGGATGCTATATAGACAGGGTGCGACGACGTTCTGAAACTGAGAAGAAGGAAGAAGTTCACGAAAGTTATAGAAGGAATCTTATATAATATGAGGTGGCATCTGTGTGGTTTAGATCCTACCCACCTCTCTGATTTGGTGGGATCATATTGATCTCTTCAACCATCTCTCTTTCTCCTATATAATAATGGATTTCTCATGGAAAAGGTTAAGCATTAAGCAAGAAAGAGCAAGTAAGGAATGATTAAGGTTGAATAGGATGTGAGTTGTGTGAATTACTCTACATCATATGCTTGAAGGCTTCATCTCAGCTTATCAAGTTATTGTGGATCATCTTCATGCAAGCTTGGAGAAAGTGTGTGTGTCAAGAGCAAGGGCCACTGAAAGGGAACTTAGTGACATCAACGTTGTTTGGTTGTATCTTCCACTTTCTCTTAATATAATATAGTGGCATGTTTATTTCCCATAAAATCACTCTCATTTTATTACATGATTTGTTGATCGCATGTATAAGCCTTCATTGAATATACTATTATTTCTTTCACTTTGGTTGGTTTGTGTTTCATTGTAGGATCAATGGCACAAGAGCACCGGAGTGAGGCAGGGACAACAAAGACATAAGGAAGCGATATTCAAAGGTATGTTGCTCATCCTTTCTTTGATGATAGATTCAATTATTAGAGCTTAGGGAAAGCGCCATGTCTTGTCTTGTTTTGTTCTAGATCTAGGTGGATCTAGGGAAATCAGTTTATGTCCGCATTTACTGATATATCCAATAACAATTGGGCATGCCTTAGCCATCTCATTAATTTTATTTTTTGCTTCTGTAGCTAGCTGCACCAACCAAGGTTTCTCAAGATTTATTTTTGGCAATCGAAATATTTCCACCATCTTAGGATCTAGATAACTATGATTATCTCCTAAATAAATTAAAATAGCAATGGGTTGGTTGTTGATCTTACCTTCAACTACAATCGTATGTGACTAAAACTCAACTTGATTGTTATCTAGGGCTACATATATCCTTGGTGCATTTATGCCCATGTCTTCCACTGTATTAGTCTGATGTACATTATGAACAATCCTCACTTTTTCGGCTCGATGAGGGAAATATTTGTACATGTGGTATCCGCCACAACCCCAACATTGAATAGGTGGTTGCCTTCGTATTTTTGACATTGTCTCAATCATTCTATGTTCCTTAGGAGTTGGTTTTCCCTGAGAATTATTTCTGAAGGAAGGTGGATTAGTTCCATTCTTCCTTTGTTCCATGTTGCTTTTCTTCTTGTCTTCCCAAGCCTTTTGGAAATTTGGTCTTAATCTATGTTGATCATAAAGGAATTTATACCACCTTATGGTTTCCTCTAGTGTCTTCGGATCATCATATTATATATTGTCAATGATAAATGATGGAATCCCACTCAGGTACCTTTGAATATTAACTTGCTCATCCTTGATGAAAGAAACATACATCAGTATATCTAAGAATATCCTTTCATACGCATCTATGGTCATACTCCCAAGCTTGAGTTCAAATAACTCCTTCATTTTATTATCATAATAAGGTTTCTTTAAGTATTTGTTTTGAAAATTCCTTTTGAATTCCCTCCAAGTAACCTTCTTCTCTTCAATGTGTTGTACTTGCACAAACTGGTCCTACTACATTGATGTTTTTCCTTTAAACTAGTATATGGGAATTCTTCTTTCTTTCTATGAGAAGTATTTATGTAACTGAAAGTATTTTGTCATTCGCAGTAGCCAGGTCTCTACATCCTCATCCTTCTTGTGATCACCATCAAAAGTAGGAGGATTGATCTTATTCATCTCTCCTTGTAGCTCATCTACCCTAGACCTCTTCTTATGCTCCTAACAGGAGATGGACTTTGACTATTGTGTGATCTCCTAACTGAATTCCTTGGAGAATGATGGTGATGCCTATCGACACTTATAGTTTTTCTTTTCAAATCATGAGACCTGTGATTCCTTGACTTGCTTGACTCGGTCCCCTTATCCATTTTCTTATATATTTTGTCCAAACTCTACATCAACTTGATGTTGAAGCCATATTTATGCTCCTTGTCTTTTCTAAGACTTTCATTATCAACCTTATGACTTTGAAAATAATATTTCAGACTCTTGATGGTCTCCACCAAGTTCATGCTCTCCTACTTACCTTCTTTATTCCCATTGGATTCATCCCTTTCATTATCCATGCTAACACACAACCCCCTAACTTCATCCTCATGGTTGTAAATACTCTATGCATCATATGTATCTTTGATCTCTATGTTGATCCTGTTCTGATGTAATTTTTTTTAACTCTGCAAAATCTGCAGGCAACAAGATTTTTTAGACTAATTAATTTATTAAATATATAAAAACTATTCACAATTCTATTCCATGAGTGCATCAAAATTCTTTCTTATGATTCCTTGTAAATTTAATTTCCCAGTTCAAATTTTAAGGTGGATATATGGACTCTTCCATCCAATACCTTTCCAATGACTACTTCCTTGCTCAATTCCGAGTCTTGATCATAAAGTTATGGTCATTTGAATATTACCCATTAATTCCTTTTGTTCACCCCTCAACTAGGTGCAATTCTTAATTGTGCTTATGCATCTTTGCACCTACTCTTTTGGAATTTTGGCAGGATCCTAACTAGGTTCCTTCACCATCATATTTTTGGAAACATGACCAAGTTTCACCTTCATTTGGGTTCCATCCTATTAGATATAGCCTGCTAAAGTTTCAGACCAATTAATATTTTTAGCCCGGAATGCTACAAACACCTTCTATGCCCTCCTATACATTTTTATGTGCCCATATTTCTACTTTGACTCCATGGTTTTCGTTTATGGCTCAAGAGAGTTCTATAAACTGTTCCTTTTCCCCAATCTTATTCCGGAGCAGGAAGTTATGGTCCTCAAAACTTAACTAGGTTTTCAAATTTATCATCCATTGTTTGGCTTGTAACTCCCTCATACTGACTTTGTTTGACGAATGGTTTACACTATTAGAAATCTCTCTCCAATATCTTTCATTTGAGCTGCATAGATAGAGTGTACCTTGGTACACTCTATTCTCGTTGTTTTCGAGTAGCTAAAAACACTATTTAGGGCCTCAAAAATGCCCTACAAAAACATGACCTGGATAACACCAAACTTTTCCAATAATTTTTAATAATTTTTGATAATTTTAGCCACCTTATGCTAACTGGGATGATGATGTGGCACCCAATTACACTTGGCATGTTAGGGTGGTGCCATGTTATTTTCTTGGCCACTCGATTCTACGTCGTTGGTATCTACCTTCTTCTTCCTTTTCCTTTATCTCTTTCTCCTTCACTAGTGCGCACATGTTAATTTTGGGTCCCCATAGGTCCTTGTTTTCCATGTGGAACCTTTGTATTGGGTCACAGGGATGGGAGGGCCCCATCCCACACCCAGTTACCTATGCGCGTTAATTTTTCTGTCGACTTGATCTAACGACGAAGGTTTGGAAGGT
>JASDQU010437161.1:45605-56537 GCA_032191745.1 Picea mariana | reverse complement strand
CATAAAGCACATAAATCAATGAAATAAAATGTAGAATCTTTGTCTTCTCTTGGAAATTGGTATTAAGTAGGTTCTCCTTTACATTCGGCAAGAAGAAGCCTCGAATACACCTTTAATCTGTTTATTTATACAAAAATCATCTTAACCGAAAGTGGTTAGACTTTCCACATTCTTAACTCTCAAAATAGAATATAATATAAACTAAAAAGATATTACAAAGATATTAAACATCTGTTGAGATTTATTTTACTTGTTGGTGATTCATTCATCCTCTATTTTCTCGTGGATGCACTTGGTTTTTGTTGATCCATGAATTTTTCATGCAGATCCAATAATGCAATAACAAACTTGTAGGGTTCAATATTTTCATTTAATTCAAACGAAAAAGCATTTTTATGCACTAATGGTAGATTTCTTTGAATTTGAAGTACTTCCTGTTGAGTGATGTGATGTTGTAAACTTGGTTTCACCAGAAGATCATTTAATATTTGTAAATCAACATGATTTACCTGTAGTATAGCATTTTGTACCCTCTCTCTTCTTTTTTTCGGATCTTCTCTTTTTCAATATTAACTTGCCCAAGTGTAGCATGAATACTACTAACATCAATTTATGCCATTTCCATATCTACAGCTAAAAGAGCATCAAGACAAGAAAATTTTACCTCTTTAGCTAACCTTTTACTTTCTTCAAGATTGTTCTCCTAGGTATTTAAATCCATTTCTCCTTTTATCTGCTCAAATTCTGAAAATGGGGCAAGTCCTGGTACAATGAGATTTTTCCTCCACACTATAAATTCTTGAAATTTGGATCTCGCCATAGAAGATTCCTTCTCTTTGTCATCAATAATATGAAAAGAATTATTGATTACTTGATAATGTTTTTGGATGGAATCCAAAATTTCATACAAATTCTGTTGGACAATCTGCAACTTCTCATTTACCTCTGATGCTTGTTTCTTGAAGGCAGAAATATCAATTATTGTTCCCTCGATTGTGGTTATTTGAGATTGCAATTGATTTATTAATGTATTTCGTTGGGAAACCGTGTTATTACTCAAGTGTTGATTTTGAAAACTTAATTTCAATTTATCCTCTAATTTTTTAATCTATTGCTCAAAACCCTGTCTGAATTGGCTTATATCAAAATTGATTCTTTCTCTGGCAGTAACTTCCATTTGTTTCATATCATTATGTAATTGTTCAATCAAAATATTCTTTTGGTCCAATTGTTTTCTCAAATTATCCACTGACCATAAGTTAGCAGTTGCAAATTCTCCCAATGAATCTGCTACCTCTTTTGTGAATTCAAGGTCACTTTGTCCCTGTCCATCATATATCATTCTTTGATTTTTGGTTATTCCTCCCTCTTTTTGTTGAGATTATATTCGTGTGATAGCCTTCCTTCTCTTGTTGAAAAGGAAATATGATAAAGGCATATCTTCAGGTTCAATAGGTGTCAGGTCATCTATATTGATAACCCCTAAACAAGGTAAATCATAACTTGTTGCTAAGGGAGTCAAAGACGGTATGGTAGAAATAAGTGCAACATATTCCCCTTGATTTGTGACATCTTTCAAAGGAGCTTCAGTGTTTGATAATAATAGAGGAAAATTGTGCCCATGTTTCATAAAATCTTTGAATAATGCTAACAATTCTTGATCACTTTTACATGGTATGGATATTCATGTAATTATTGCATCCTTGGACAATGTTTCTGGTGTCCTTTCCACTTCTTTAGTTTTGTCTTTAGGAAAGTCATGTTTCTTGAGATTTGATGATTGTACCACCTGTGAAGTTGGATTAAGCCTTTGTTTTTCTTGCAAGATTTTAGGTAAATTGTTCCTCTATGCTTTTCAAAGCCGAGAAAACCTGACTATTGTTCTTGAGGAAGACTTTGAAATCTGGATATAACCTCATCATATGATCTAACTCCTCTGAAAACCTCGTCACAAGGTGAATATTCATGGATGTATTTCTTCATGTTAAATTGATCCAAATGATTTTATACCACCCTATGTGGATCATGCTTTTTGAATTCAATGTCAACCAATTTAATATCATCTAAGGTCGAAGCCTCTACCTTAGAATGTCCAAAGTCTTATAATGAGAATATATCAACTTGTGTAGGAAAGGCTAGCCAAATTCTTTTATGTGCGTCCTTCAGTTCTTTGGTGATGCCTATTGAAACTGTCTAATAGGCTACTTCTCTGCAAACAATTATGTTTGGTAGAAATATGGGGAGAGCATGTGGAGATTCGAAGCAACCGAAAACTCTGATGTAAGAAAAACTTTCCTCAATGTACCAATCTGCAATAGCACCTAGATTCCCAATAATTTGTTCTGAAATTCTAGGAGGAGGTTGACCATAGATAATTTCATGAATTGGAATGACCACATTGTGACAAATATTATAAAAAGAATCCTTTGCATTTTCCTCCCATAATTTAGAATGATATAAATGTATAGGCTCAGTGGCAGTCGAAGTCCATCTCCAATTCATAAGAGGAAATGGGGTTCTGAAACAAATTGCATGCATAATATATGCAGACATATAGAAAGGAGCATGTTCTCCTTTAGACTTATGAGTTTTGTAATCCCCTATTTGTTTATCTAGGTTATCCAACATAATTTTTCCCCAATCAAAAGTATAACCCTTAACAACTTCATGAATTATAGGAACCCACTCTATAGTAAAATGTGTAGGATTTTTCTTTCCAAACATTCTACAAAGCATCATGGTAGTATACAAAATATGGGCATCACAAGAGGCTATAGAGTATATACCATGGCTATCAGTTTTGAATTTATTTTCATTTCCCCACCAGGTTTTCACTATATCATGAACAGTTATGTCGTATTTTGTGCATTCATCCTCCTCAAACTTCATTATAAATGATGCATTGTAGGTATATTTGGGGTTGGGAGTTAATTTATACATTACTTGAATTTCCTCAGGTCAGAATGAGCCAAAAACGGTCTCCTCATGATTGTAGATGGTTCTGGTCGAGATATCCACATGCTCTAAGGCCCAACTTATCATATCAATATATGGAATAAGTTTCAACCAAGATCCAACTTTATGAATTTATGACTTAGCCACTTGTCTTAGCTTTCCTGCAATTGAATCGGATTTTCCTTTGCTTGAATCATCAGAATAGAGGGAATTTTCCTTCTTTAAAATTTCATAAACCTGCTTCCATGATTTAATGACGTTCGTCAGTTGAGTGATAGTATATGAAAGAATGTTTGAATTTGGGTTTGGATCCTCTATAAATGGATCTTACTTCTTTCCTTCTTTACGCAGTGCCATGATTTCAAAATATCGATGTTATCCCTCCCGTGAGAAGTAAAAATCTATGAGTCCAAACTATTAAATGCAAAAGTTCTGGGTGTTAATGGAAAAATGTTATGAAGTTCAAAATGCCTTTATTAAAAAATGTTAAACACTAATTATCCTTACATTTAATCCATTGAGAGGGTAATCATGCCAAATATGTCAAATTTATTACATGACAGTCGCAATATTTTCCAATATTTTACCTTAGCCATGTTAAATACACCTTTAATGATCGTAATTAATGAAGATAAGTTATTCCGTTGGTTTAGCATTCAGGGGTTTTGAATGAGGAATGATAGATATCTCCCAAAGGTCGAATTCATGAAGCAATTAACCGACCTTTAATTTATTTTTTTGTTTTAATTGATCACATCTTATGGTCACTTTAACTTTAAGTGCTTCGGAACTCCGGAGCTTCGGGGCTTCGGGAGTGCATTAGCGATGTATATATATCTCCCGAAGGCCGAAATCATGGAGCGATTACTTACCATTAATTACACCTACTAAATCATGCTTTCCCCATTAATCTTTGGCACTTTATCATTTTGGTCCTTCCAACACTCTGGAACTTCGGTGCTTCGGCACTTCTGTGCTCCCACATTGTTTGAATTTGTTATTGATTTGATATTCTGGAGGACAATCTCTCGGAGTGATGTGACAATATTATGTGTCATAAAAATATGAGTGACATGTGTCACCTGAAATCATGCAAATTATGTGACCAAGGATGCCCAAAGTGAGTGCCACGTGTCACCATGAGTAAACATTAGCAGGTGGCCTATGACACATTAGTTGATTAATTTTAAAATATTTTGTGGGAATTCATATCTCCAGGACTCCGGTGCTTCACGAATTCAGGATTTTTAGGGATTTAAACATTTTGAGCTTGCACTCACGAATCGTGAAGTCCCGAAGTGAACTTCGTATTTATTTGTTGTTTAAACATTTTTCAATTCTAGAACTCTGAAGTTGCGAGAGTCGTTGATCTAGATGATTTTTGGTGCACACCCCCCTCTTCCTCTCGGGGCTGCGTGACCTCCCGGTCTAAGATCATTCAATACTCTAAGTTGAATTAAATCTTCGGGTCCCTGCTGGAACCCAATTCAATTTTCACAGGTCCCTCTTTCTTCTGAAGTGCAGGTTCTATCAAACACATAGGCTCTTTCTTGGCCCCTTTTGAATAAATTTAACAACAGGTGCTAGCTCTCTATGCTAGGCCCCTTCCCCCATGTGACCGTGGGTTGTAACCCGGGGCTAAACCCTGAAATGTGCTTCATACTTCGGTCTTCGGCCTCTAACAACAACAAAATCCTTTCCCCCCAAAATCCGAATCAACAAACACACATGGTGCGAGGATCAACGGTCCCCATTACTTCTTTAAATCAATGACCCTCAATGATTCGGGCTTTGGGATTTTGGTTTAACCAAATTTTCTTTCCTCTGAAGGGCTCTCTTTCCAAAGTCCTTGGATCTCTGCCACATACCCCTTCCAGATCCAATGGTCTGGATTCCTTCTCCCTTCGCAACTTCGGTGATTTTGCTTCTGCTCCACGCAGATATTCCCAGAGCTTTATCTCCTGGACCTTCTAACTTTTCGCCACCTCTCTACCCTGACGATGGACTATCCCGTTCCACTTTGAAACTTCGGGACTTCACTACTCTATGCTCCTTTCAATGTCGAGACTCTGATCTAACGATCCATATTTATCCTCCTACAATTGATCTGTCGGCTGCTGCGGCTCCTCCACTTGAGCTTTAGCTTTCTCCTGAAATTAGGAAAATCACTTAATTATCAAAGGCTGTGACCTTCAATAATATTCCTGTGAACCCGACTGTTAGGTCTCGGCAGTGATTTTCCTCTGAATATTGTAAGGAGAAATTGCTTGACCTTTGGCATACTCCTTGCACTTGTAAGAGCCTTCATATGGCTTCTCGCAATACTTGTCTAAGTATTGGCCTGGTGCACTCCTTGCATAGGCCTTCCTCCAGAGTGTTCAACGACTCTGTGAGTGTCCTCCTTTGACACTTCTCTCTTCAAAACTCTAAATAGAATTCCCTTTGTGCACACTTGCACCTGCTCGATGCCCTCCTGGTAGAACTCAACAAAATCTTCAGCAATTCTTCTTTTTATGCCCTCTCTGCACAATTTCTCCTCCAAGGTATTCAGTAACCTTGAGGTTTTACTGTGAGTATGTGAATTATCCCAGTGTGCCCACCTAGAACGTTCTTCCTTGACTCGAAAGAGTTCATCTACGTACTCCTTGCGTTGGCTCACAGAGTTTCAACACTCTATCACGCACTCTTTGCGCTTATCCTGAAGAACACAGAACAACTCAGCAAACTCTCTACAGATAATGAATTCTACCCTTATCCCTGCATATGAATTTT
The DNA here is from genome assembly GCA_032191745.1 of Picea mariana. Lineage (NCBI taxonomy): Eukaryota > Viridiplantae > Streptophyta > Pinopsida > Pinales > Pinaceae > Picea > Picea mariana. The sequence continues at coordinate 50,810 of JASDQU010437161.1, read as the reverse complement.
TTCATACATATACATACATAACATGCATATAACATTCATCAGACACATAATCGTATAGAAAACTCATAGACCGGAAAATTTGCTTCTTTTTTATTTATCTGAATGTTAATTACAATGTACGAGCTTGACTACAACTGAGTCTTGGCTCTTTCTCCTCTCTTTGGATTACAATGTTTTACATTTATTTTCAGTAGCCTCTTCTGGGCATATGATATAAACATTTATACAAGAGGGGCTCGACGAGATTTCCCTCTAAGCTACACTAGTGGTGTCTAATCACCATTCGAAATGCCTATCTATGGAGGAAAATTACAATGAGTATAAATCTAGTCTGAATCAGATCTAGATCCTTCCTACCACCAGCCACTTAAGGCGACTCTATCCACAGCCTGTGTGAAGGAATGACTTGGATCTTTCAGCCTGACAGCTCTTAATTTCTTTAATTACATTTAAATTTCAAGGGGAAAATGAGAGGATTGACGCCTCTCCCCTCCTTGAATGTGCACCAACATGCTAGACAGATGGCGCGTGCTGAGGTGGAGCGATGCTCCTGCATCATACTCCACTACTATGAAAACATCATGAGCTCCTTCTCATGAGCTTCTTAGCTATGTTGAAATTATCCTGTATCCAAAATTTCCCCCTAGAGTTGTCCTCTTGATCCTCTGCTTTTTTTCTTCTGTTTCATCCCTGCTACTCGTGCAAGTATTCTCTTGGTCATATTCCCCCTGCTGACAGCTTTTTTTGATGACCTCATCATCAACTCTCTTATCTCCTATATCACCTCCTCTAGCTGCTTTGCTGGTTGGATTTCCTTATGCAGTCTTCTCGACTGCAACTCCTCTTCCTTGTACACATCATAGGGTAGATCGTCATGATCCCCCATGCTATCTTCATCTCATGTGGCGTTGACTATCCACTCTGCCACAAAATCCAATTTTGTAGGTCCATCACTTATTTGTTGCTCAGCTATATCCTCTGACAGACTATCTTCTGCTAGTTATGCTTGTGTTGGTTCCACTCCAACTTCCTCCAGCTGATCCTCATGTTGGCACATTTCCTCTGGCATGGCTATCTCCTAGAAACCATCTTCTGGTTCTGGATTGTCCAACCAATCCTCCAACATCTTCAACTCCATCTCCCAATGAGTGAGAAACTCAATTGTGTGATCCTCTTCTGTTGGGGCAAACTTCAGTATCTTCTCCTTCTCCTCCTTGACAGTCATGAATGGTTGTCCTTCTGCTTCAGCTGCACCTGCAAATTTTTCACTAGCCTTTGTTGGTCTAGTTGGAAGGAATATCGGAATTCCCCCAATAATCATAATTTTCCTCTAATCCTTATCCTCTGTGACAGAAGTATTTAACTTCTCATCATCTTCATTCACATGTTCTGTAACTCCACAAGAATATTCATATGGATGAGGCCTTTCTTTTTCCTCTTCTCCATTTGTCAACACCCCTAGCTAACATGAACTCTCAGTTGAGCTCATCTCTTCTCCGTTTCCCATCTGGAAAATTGGGGTTTCTCCTCTTCCCTCTTGGTAGTTTATGAGATCTAATGATCTCTTCTCATTTCCCACCTAGAAACCTATGAGACCTCTTCCATATCTCTTTCCCTCATCACTGAGGTTCTCAACACGCATCAACCACCTTTCTAACACATGCTTTTTCCTCTGGCCAACAACTTCTGAACAGGCCACTTGGATTTCCTTTTCAGAGGTCATTCATACCTCCAACGTACCTTTGCCTCATGTTGCATCTTCAATGCTAGCTTTTTCATTTCTGCTTGGATTTCACTGAGCTCCTTGTCAATTTTCACTTTGCTCTTCTGTGGGCATTCTTCTCTTCAACCATGCTTATGACCTTCAATAGCCATGTTTCTTGATTCACCTTTATCCCACTTGGTTTTATACCATTTGTTGCACACCTTGCAATAGTATTTATAGAACATCACACCATGTCTCCCTTCACCTGTTCTCTATAGGCGAATTCAAGATTTGATCCTACTTGATGTAGTCAGACTGTCTCCTCTGCCTACAGAAATCAATTATGTGGATCTCTACTCTCTGCTACTTGAAAACAAGTTCAAGCTCTGATACCACTTGATGGTATCGGAGTATCTCCTTTCATCGTCTCTCATTTTTCCTAAGATATCCAGACAAAATTTCATCTCTGATACCACTTGATGGTATCAGACAGAACCTTTTCCTAGGCTCTTATACCACTTGATGCACACCCCCCTCTTCCTCTAGAGGCTACGTGACCTCTCGATCTAGGATCATTCAATACTCTAAGCCGAATTATCTCTTCAGGTCCCTGCTGGAACCCAATTAAATTTTCATAGGTCCCTCTTTCTTCCGAAGTGCAGGTTCTATCAAACTTGTGGGCTCTTTATTGGCCCCTTTTGAAGAAATTTAACAATAGACACTAGCTCTCTATGCTAGGCCCCTTCCCCCATGTGACCTTAGGCTGTAACCTGGGGCTAAACCTTGAAAGGTGCTTCGAACTTTAGGCTTCGGCCTCTAACAACAACAAAATCCTTTCCCCCTAAACTCTAAATCAACGAACACACATGGTGCTAGGATCAACGGTCCTCGTTACTTATTTAAATCAATGACCCTCAATGCTTCGGGATTTGAGATTCTTGGCTTTACCAACTCCACTTTCCTCCGAAGGGCTCTCCCTTCAAAGTCCATGGATCTTTGCCATGTACCCCTTCCATATCCGACAGTCTTGATTCCTTCACCCTTCGCAACTTTGACGATTTTGCTTCTGCTCCACGCAGATCTTCTCGGAGCTTTATCTCCCGGACCTTCTGAATTTTCGCCACCTGTCTCCCCTAACGATGGACTATCCTTTTCCACTTCGGGACTTCGGGACTTCACTACCCCGTGCTCCTGTTAATGTCTGGACTTTGATCTAATGGTCAAGATTTATCCTCCTGCAGTTGATATGTCGGCTTCTGCGACTCCTCCACTTGAGCTTTGGTTTTCTCTTAAAATTGAGAAAATCACTTATCAAAGGTTGGGACCTTCTTTATTCTTCCTGCGAACCCGACTGCTGGGTCTCAACAATGCTTTTCCTCCTGATATTGTAAGGTGAAATTGCTTGACCTTTGGCGTACTCCTTGCGCTTGTAATATCCTTCAGACGGTTTCTCACAATACTTGTCTAAGTACTGGTCTGGTGCACTCCTTGCACAGCTCTTCCTCCAGAGTGTTTAGTGACTCTGTGAGTGTCCTCCTTTGACACGTCTCTCTTCAAAAATATAAACAGAATTCCCTTTGTGCACACTTGCACTTGCTCGATGCCCTCCTGGAAGAAATCGACAAAATCTTCAACAATTCTGCTTTATGTGCCCTCTCTGCATAGTTTATCCTCCAAGGTATTTAGTAACCTTGAGGTTTCTCTCTGAGTATGTGAATTATCCTGGTGTTCCCACCTGGCACGTTCTTCCCTGACTTGAAAGAGTTCAGCTATGCACTCCTTGTGTTGGCTCATAGATTTTCAACACTTTGTTACACACTCTTTACGCTTAGACTGAGGAACCCAGGACAACTCGGTGAACTCTTGATGGATAGTGAATTCTACCCTTATCCATGTAGATGAAATTTATCATACATATACAACATATACATACATAATATACATATAACATTCATCAGACACATAATTGTACAGAAAAATCATAGACAGGAAAAAGTATGTCTCTTGTATTTATCTTAATGTTAATTACAATGTGCGAGCTTGATTGCAACTGAGTCTCGGCTCTTTCTCCTCTCTTTGGCTTACAATTTTTTACATTGATTTTCAACAGCCTCTTCTGGGAATATGATACAAACATTTATACAAGAGGGGCTTGACGAGATTTCCCTCCAAGCTACACTAGTGGTTTCTAATCACCATTCAAAATTCCTATATATGGAGGTAGATTACAATGAATGGAAATCTAGTCTGAATCAGATCTAGATCCTTCCTACCGTCAGCCACTTAAGGCGAATTTATCCACAGCCTGTGTGAAGGCACGGCTTGGCTCTTCCAGCCTGACATCTCTTAATTACTTTAATTATATTTAAATTTCGAGGTAAAAATGAGAGGACTAGCACCTCTCCCCTCCTTGAATGTGCACCAACATGTTAGACAACTGGTGCGTGCTGAGGTGGAGTGATGCTCCTACATCAAATGTCAAATTTTAATGGTTGGTATTTGATCCTCCCTATCAAGATGTAACGAAAACGTCTTTTAGTCTAAGAAATGATATTCCTAAGTTTAAAAAAATTATTTTCAAAAGAACAAAACAAAAAAAAGGAATTTTGACAAAATTGATTTTATTTGAAAATTTCATTTATGTTCTAACAGGGGCAATGCTTCAAATGGAAAAAATTACATATGTGAGAAGGACATCAATATATAGACCATAACTTGTAATTACAATGTTCACGAGTCAGGATCTAAATATAAGGAAGTGTCTATGTCAAAATATCTTAGCCCTCTACATATGAAAAAATCAACATTTGACATGATGCCTCACCCCCAAAAGGGTGTGTTGAGAAGGTTAGCACACAACTCTAATTCTAGGGAAACTTAGAACTATAACATTGTTGAATATCTGTCCCAATCAATTTGTTCCATGTTCATGTTAGGCGTCCTTCAATACTACCCTACATAGTGAAAGGAATTATTAATTGTTATTGGTGGATTTGACCATTTTTATACTTTCTTAATAAAATTTTATTTGGATCACTCCAAGCCCAAACTTCCCCACTATGTTGCATTTCAAATCTAGATATCTTCCCATGGAATGTGTTGTAACCCTTGAGATGTTTATGGTTAGGAAACTATGCCAAGGCATCCATAAAATTGATTTGTTTTGCTTAAGTTGATATGTCCTAAAACAAAGTGTTTTTGTTGCATTGTTTGGGCATGTATTAGTAATCTTTAAATATTTAAAGACCAAGATTTGAAGGAAATTTTTATGTCTCGGACAATTGAATATTTTAAGGGAGGAAAGAAGAAGGGAAGAAAACAAAGATGAGAGTGAAATAATGTATCTCTTGATAAATATTACTTAACTTTCAAACAAAAGAAATAATAATGGAATATGTTTATAAACTAGAATAGAAAATGAATAGAAAATAATAATTCTTCCTTATTCACTAGGTGAAATAAATGAAGTACGGGTCTGATCAATACTCATAGTATATCTT
>JASDQU010437160.1:6055-34926 GCA_032191745.1 Picea mariana | reverse complement strand
AAGTTTCTCCACAGTTAGATTTTCTCCTGTATAAACACCAGTGCTTATTTTATAACTACAGCCATGCGTGGATGCCATATTCGGCAGCGTAAACCACGAGGCATTGTAATGTTGTTCCTACACAAAGAATAGCAGCAACAACAAGAGAAATCAAACCCTAGATTCTTATTTTAGAATCAAGACCTAGTAAATTATCTCCAATACAGGTACGGTTTCTTCATTCACAGTGGAAAGATAATTGAGAAGTGAGAAAGGTGGCGATATCGAACCTTGGGAACGCCGCCATGAGTAAATGCTTTCGCATCCAATACAGTGGGGCTCATTGGACGCGTCTGCAGCTTCTGCTGCTGGTTGTGGTGCTTTAACAGCTGTTCTTGTGCGAGTTGTTCTACCTTTGGGCGGTTTATCTGCCATTATAATACCTCTATCACTCTGATTTCAAATATGCTGATTACGTTCATATTTCAATGCTTAACTCGTGATAAACCCTCGGTCACCTTCTATGCAATTGATCGATTGTAGTTCGACTATCACAAGCAATAGTAAAAACCCAGTATAAAGGCAAACTCGAATTCCTTGAGGTATTCACTGTGAAAATCCTTAATTTTCAAGCGAAAGGAAATGGATAAAATTCGAAACTGCAGTGCCTTCCAGAGATTGCTGAACCCTAGCCCTGCACATGAAATATAGAATAGAAACTATAAATTCTCTAACGGACAGTTTTAAAATTCCTGACCAGTTTGCAGAGACAATGTTCATAGATACAACAAGCTGGGTGAGTTTTGGAAGACGCATTTTTTATGTTTATGTTCAGGTATGATAAACGATTAATGTTACAGCTTTATTGTTGCTTCTCTCTAAATATGCTTATGTACATTTTGTCTTTTTCTGTTTTGGATAGATTAATTGTGACTATCTGATCATTTATCTTTGCTAAAGTCCAAAGGTGGTGTGCCATCAATCCAAACCATTTGCACCTTGTGGTATAAACTTGCCAGCTAATCAAGCTCATGCAAATATCTAGCAGGGACATTGCCACATGTAACTTGCAACATTTATATGAATACTCAACTTTAACAATTCCTCTCGCGATAGTCACTTAATATCATTTGGTTTTCTAGAGGTGCTTGAATATTCATTCCAATTTGGAATGATCTTTAATTTGCACAAACCGATCCAATGAAAAGCATGGCATGGATGGGTAAAAGTTGCTAATTCTCAATGTAAAACTTTTGTTAAAAACCCACTAAGACCATATTCGCCTTAATTGCTTGGTTGGTTAATGAGCAACAAAGTTGGTGGTACTTTAGGAAAATAATGTAGTGCTCACTATAGCTATTATAATAGTTTCATATAAATATCATTTTTTTTGTTTTGTGTAAGTAGTTAAATATATAACGGATGAGAAGTAAAAAAGTTATATGTATAATTTTCTCATTTCTCAGGACATGTACGGTAGTGCTTCAAGAAATTACATAAGCTATAATGTGAATGGCAAAGGGCCCATAACATCCCAATGGACGTGAAAGAGGGATTTATGTTTGTATAACATTGTTTTAATGACGTGAAGGAGGGATTTATGTTTGTATCAACATTGTTTTAATGGGAACGTGGTCAAATTTGAATGTATAAGTGGTTAAATTTGTATATAAGTGTAAGTGGTTAATTTGATGTATGTACAAGGTGGTCAAATTTTAATGTGAGTTAAATATGATGGTGGTCAAAATTTCAGTGTTAAATTTTAATGAAATTTAAATATGATGATGATGTAGGTAGGATTTTAGGTAGAGAGAGAGTGAATAAATAAAATTATAAAATTAGAATTTTTAAATTATTTATTTAAATTGATTGTTTAGATTTATAATAAAGTCTCCAAGTTTAGTTTGGTTGTTTTGATTTAGATTTTCATGAAATTGTGATTAAATATATCAACATTTATTTTATTTTTAATCAAAACAAGTATAATTAAAGGGAAGTTGCAACCAAACTATGATAATGAGTGAATACTTTATTTTATTTTTAATCGAAACAAGTATAGATTATATTAAAGGGAAGTTGCAACCAAACTATGATAATGAGTGAATACAATCAAAATGTTATTATATTAAAGGGAAGTTGCAACCAAACTATGATAATGAGTGAATACAATCAAAATGTTTGAGTCTACAACTATACACTTCAAAAAGAGAAAAGCATATAGGGGTATATCTAAAGCCCACCATGCTTTTGCAATCTTCCTCAAGAAGATATTGGCCCTGGTAATGTAAATTCTAATAAAACTCCTCCATAAAAACTTAAACTTGCAAAGCATAAACCGAGATGAAAGCAAGGAAATACATCCATTGGAGACTTGTTATTGATTATGAGTTTGCTTTCTTTCATTAGCTTCATCAATTTCCATGGGCACAATGGCATGATGAACTATATCTTCTTCTATTTCCACTTTTCTTGGAGATGCCATTTATGTGTTGGGACTTCCAACTTAGAAATTTTAGACTTCATTTCCTCCATCTAGAGGGTGGGAGGGAGGGGCATTAATAGGAAAATATATTATATATTTTCCTATTAATGTCCCCCCTCCCACTATAGAGAGTGGGAGGGACCTCCCACTCTCTATAGAGGGTGGTAATAATAGAGAAATTATAATATAATTATAATTTCTCTATTATTGCCCCTCCCCTCCCACCCTCAACATTGTCTACCATTTGAGAGATGATTGTCTACCACCCCTCTAGCTGAGGTACCTAGATTTGAATTAACGAGCAAAATTTGGCCATGTTGCAAGCATTACCCCCACTATAACAATTTATATACATCACGAGGGAAATGATCAAATAGGAGGGCACACCCTAACCCAAATATTTCATCTATGAAAAGACCTTGACCTGTCTGCACTCTACCTTTGGAAATTCAAACTCCATGGTACCACTGCAATTACAGTCTCTAGTGTTAACCTGAGAGGGAAAACAAACATTTTGAGTTTCCCTTTTCATGTAACAAACATTATTATGAAACTATGAGGCTAATTGAAACCACACTTGAATCCTTTATCCCACTACCATTGGACAGGCTCATTCCTCCCTCCATTAAAGGCTCAAGCATGCTAATGGATTACAAGTGTATGGGGGGATGGTGTGAGTTAAGCGCCTTTGCATGGTGATAAAGTTTGATTTACACTTGTCCATCAATTCATTGTGGGTGTTTATATATAGTTTATGAGTGTATTAGTCATGGGAGATATTGAAAAATAATCACCCCCAAAAAATTTTGGAGTGATTGACCCTGATTAAGAAGAGCACCCCTATTTGCTATGGCATCAACTTTAGAATTTAGATGATGAAGGATATTGTTATAAAGTTATTTTCCACATGATCACCTGATGGAAATCATCTAGAGGTTAGCAAGATGAGACATTGAGTTATGTCACTTTTCCCTTGAGTTTGCAACATCCTTTTGTCTAATCGTTGGTTTTTCCTTTGCAACTTGTGACCCAAAATTGATGGTCGTGATTTACTCTCTTGCAAGTCACAACTGGTCGCAAACTACATGGATGCAAGGTGTGACTGAGTCTGTTACTCCCCAATTAGGATTGGTTACAAAGAGATGTGATCAACGTTCATATTTCTCGTAATACAACCTCAAAAGGCTTGTTATTTTGAGTGTCTAGATTTGTTTGCCATCTTATCTCTATCATCCTATATATTGGGGGTCACTCATGGGAAAAGAAGAGAAGGAAAAGAACGAGTAAACTTATATTTTCGAATTGATCATAGATCTTGGGCAAGGAAATTGGGAAGAGCTTCATCAAGTCATTTGATTGTAAGTTATAAGCTTCTTATTTTATTAATTGAATATGCACTTGAATTTCCCCTCTATTTGATTGTATGTGGTTATTATGATTCTTATAGGGAGTTAGTATTTCCATACTTTCATGTTATAATATTAGATTTGTTATTAATTCATACATTTTATATTTGATCTTGTGAGAGGTATTTGTTTGTGTTTCCATGTGTGCATATCTGTGTTCGTGAAAGCGAAGGACATCTTCAAAAGAGAAAACAACCAAGGAGCGTGCAGGGACAATCGTTGAATTACCAAGTAGACTTCTTGTTCCATTATCTCATAGATTCATTCATGTGTGATTGAGATCTAGGAAAGTCTATCGTTTGTATCTCTATTTTGTCTTAGGTCTAGGAAGATCCTAAGGGAGATAACCCCTGCAGGGTACAATTATCCTACAATAGATTGGCGACTCTATTTGGGAAGTCATTACGATTTATCTAGTTTCTTCCTCAGTTTATTTAAATCTATTTTTTCAAGATTGTTTCCTATTTAAGCCCCATTTTTTCGTTTTCATTCTACTAGTAAGTCTTTTTCGAGTTTGTTTGAAATTTTCCAATCCTAGATCTGATAGATCTGCCTTAGATCTATTAATTTTTGCATATGTAAGACAACAGTCACAAGTTGCATGTGCACACAGAGTGACCCCATCAGTTTTGGTCGTGCATTTCTCCATTCTAGCACGTGAACGCCAAAAAATTTCACTATGACACATCAGTGCTTGTGGTCACATTTTGCTCCCGTACAACATTCTACCGATCGCTCTGTCTTAACTAGCAAAGTGCAACCAGACACTAAAAGTGTATTTCTTGAGGGGCCATCCTTAAAATCTAGCCCAAATTTGTCTTATGTTTTTCTTACAGCCTTACAAATATTTCCCAAATCTGTTCCAATAGTCATTGTTCCAACTACTTTTCAAATCAATTGAATTTTTTTTCTTTTGTGTCTCATTTCTTTGATTGATTCAATGCACTTCTTATTTTTGTAGGTATGATTTGGATTCTCTAACCTCATTCCCCCATGTTTTTAGTTGTAGTGGTACCCCTGTAAGAGAGTCCATTTTATTTTAAAGATCTTTTGGGTTTTCCTTCAAGATTTGTTTTCATTGTTTAAACAAAACAAACTCTCTTGATTTGTCATCTCATTTCCAGGTCTTCTTGGAATTCTTGCTGTATTTGTAACAAATCGTTTAAAATTGTTTATAGTCTTTCTGATATATTGTTGCCCATATTTTTTATTCGTGTGATGCAAAAGGTATAGTTTTTCTTTTGATTGGCATAATCTTTCGAAGAAAAAAAATACAAAAAAAATATTTTAAAGAGCTTTGCATTACATTTTAAAATAATTTCGTTAAGAGTCTTTGGTTCACTAATGGAATTGAAAGTTGCATTGTCAAAAACATTTCAAGGAAAAGGTTTGCATTTCATTAAGGAATTTTATTCGCATTGGTGCATGTATTTCATTGAAAAAGAAAAATCTCTCTCCCTTTCCCTTAAGTAGTTCTTCATTGAAAGAAATTTTTGCATTTTCGCATATAAATTTCTTTTAGGATTGGTCTTGAGTCAAAACACCATCAAGTTTTTCATCTTGTCCCCTTTCAGTAAAAAACAACCATTTAAATTCAGGTGCAATTAAAAGCAATTAGAACATTTTTTTTTTATAGCAAACCAACAATAGCTTAGGATATAGAGCCTTGGAATAGGTTTCGAGAGTTAATTCTCCAAGGCCACCAAATGAGACTAGGACAATTAATGAGAGAAAATACATTAGTAACAAAATTGGTTCTATGAAAGCTCGCCCCACACGTGAGTTAAGCACTAGGTCAAGATAAGTAAGTGGTTGAGATATCCCCTCTCCATTTGCTTGGTGGGACTATTTTGTGTATTGGGGGGTTTCGAAACGTGGACATCCCCAGAGTAACTCCAACATTCTTGAAATTTTGGGTGCCAAGACTAGACCTGGTATTCCCTGCTCACCTGATAGTCTAGACTAATGATTGTTACGCCCGGCTTTATTTTTCTGAATTGGTAACCTTACTGGCCTATCCTAGGTAGCTACACAGGTGACTACAAGTGGGAATCCTTTTGGTACCTAAGGAAGACGTTGAATCTCCTCTTTAATGAACCTGGAAGGGTGTTTTCCTCCAGACTCTTACTTGCACCTTGGGGCGATGTTGTGTGATGGTTATCATAACTACTTCTCGTATCTTCGTTGACAGCTTGACATATTGCCTTCAGAAGACCCTTAAACCCATTGGTTTGTTTGATTGATATCTCATATTTAGCAAGGTGTATGCTATATGTATCGATTTCATAGTTGGCCATAAGATTACTTTATTTGTTTATTTAATTTTTTGTTTTATCCATCATGTTTGAATTACCCTATCATCGTTCCAAACAAATTGTAAGATTTGGTCCAGAAATATCCTATCAAGACGACTGACTAGTTGTCCAACGATCGATCACTCGTCCTTGTCCACAATTTGAGTTAGAAATGTTGAATCATGTTGTCATTGATGTCAAATATTGATTGAGGTCAAGGGATTGATTGATGCCAAAGGATTGATTGATTGATGTCAAGGGATTGATTGATGTCAAAGGATTGATGTTGATTGATGAACAATGTCTTGGCATAGTATATTGATGAAGTATGTATTGTCCTTGATATGAATGAATTTATAGTCATATGATGTCATGCATAGATGGATCAATGAGTTGTCATTGATATATGTTGCATAGATAAATATGAATCAATGAGTTGTCATTGATATATGATGGATCAATGAGTTGTCATTGATATATGATGCATAGTTGAATTGATGTAAAGATTACTCATTATTGTCTTATCATGGTTTTTAAGGAGTACAAATGGATGAACTCCAAAGTGGTCCCCTTATGGTGAAAGTCCTTACGGGAAGACACTTTGTGGTTGAAGTTATCCTAGAAGTATGGTTAGAGAACCCATGCTTAATTATCGAATAATGAGATGAAGATCAACGAATTTGTCAGTGAAACTATCCTAGTTGGATAGTGCTTGTCATGCCATTTCCGGTGGTATGAGGAACACCACATAACTCCTCACAGTTTGAGAGTTATGTCCTTACGAAGTTGGAAGACCCTCATATGATGGATTGAAGCCCCAAAAGGTCAAAGAAGTCAAAGTGCTTGCAAAGAAGATATTATTTAAATAAAGTGAAGTGATTATTTAAATAATAAAGTGAAGTGACAAAGTCAAGGAGGATTATTTAAATAATAAAGTAAGTGGAGAATGTTCTAATTATGGAAAGTGGTTATAAGAGGGTTAACCCTAAAATGAGGAAAATGGGTTAAGTGATCAAGTGGTTATTGGATACATGGACAAGTGGAAAATTGGGCAAAGTTGAACATAGGTGACTATGTGGACAAAGTGTCTATGTGGGCAAAGTGACCTAGAAGATGCTTCTAAGGAAGTTACTTGGAGAGTATAAATAAGAGGCAAGGGTCTCTTGTAAAAATATCTCTTGAGAATATCTTGAAGATCTATTCTGAGAGAGATATTGAGTGGAGGATATCATAGACAAATCAAAGTTTTCGTAAGTCTGAGATCGTGACAGTGAAAGTTTTGGAAGTTCGGAAAACCCTAGTTTATGAGGCATACATAGGCTGACAATGTATTAGGGTGCGTACATACTGAGGCGTACGTGGGATGACAATGTATTAGGGTGTGTATGTACACGGGCTGGCAGTGTATTAGGGTGCATACAGTTGGATAAAGTCATGGAAACTTGAGTGTGAGCTAGTGCTAGGCTCTTGAAGTTTGAAGCAAGTTCCATATCTTCATTCTATGAGCTCAGATTTGCCATAGAAACTCTGGTGTGGTTATATAGTTGTCTTGATGGATACTCTTGCTTATTATATGGTGAATGCTTGAGGAATTCTTGGTATGGATGTTGTATGGTTGTATTGGTTGATTGATAGAGTGAGCAACACTCTTATGGTTCAATATTGATATGGTTGCTATAGTATATTGGTTGCTTATACATGATTGAGTAGCATTCATATTGTATGGTTGATGAGCATGAGTAAGTTGTGGGAGAGCATGGATATGTTGTGATTGGTTATGGTTTGGATTGGACAATGAAAGAAAAAAGTGAATGACTGAAGGTTGCAGAGGATATGAGTTTGTCATGAAGAGAAAAACCGAAGTAACTCAGAAGTCATACACAGGATGTAGTATAGACAGGCCACGTACATACACGAGTTGTACTACTAGTAGGGCGCGTACATACGTGTGTTGCACTACTAACAGGTGGCATACCTGTTGACAGATTGATATATGTTGAGGATTGATGCCTCTTCTTAGTTGGTACTGAGTTGTGTAATATGAGTCTTGCATTATATAGTTGTTGCTCTTGTGGAGTTGCAACTCTATTCAATTGTTGTTGATAACCCAAGGATTGTAGTCTGTAATAAAAATAAAATTGTACATACATCTTATGTTCTCTGTGTTCCTTGTGATGATGATTTATTGATGTTTATGTTGTTGGTATATGTTGTTGATGTATGTTGACATCTAACTGGTTATAAATGACAACAATAAGTAATGAGTAAATGGTGATTTCTAACTAAGGAGTTTTGTGAAGGGGAAGTTTTGGAAAAGAGCCCCACACTCATTCACCCCCCCTCTAAGTGTGGTCAGTGTGTCCAACAAGAAGTTCCCCCCAATTTTTATGTGAAATATACCTTGTCATTGTTCTAAAACTATCGTTCTGTCATCCATACCTGACTACGAATACCTCTCACCATTTTTCAGACAACATATGAGTTTGTCATTCAAAGACACCAATACTATCGATGTGGAAGATCATGTAACATGAGACAATCCATCTGGAGCCGTAACCATAAGAAAAGGTTATCTTAACCCTCCTTCCAACACTCTTCTACCCGACTTCTTCCCCCACGTCATAGGGTAATAATATTATCCTGATAGTGACCCTTTTTCAACATTAAAAATACACCCATGTCAAGTGGCAACACTACCTCCACGACTCCATTTTCTACTCCCATAGCGTCTAGCATGTCAAGCGATACCCCAGTAAATATGTTTGTGCCATCAAATAGTGGACTTGGGAATTTTTGGCAGTGTGAAAGGGTTGTAAGACCCGAGGTTCAGTTTATCTATGACCAACAAAACCCACCAGATATCAACCCTTTCGACATCACCCACTTACGCAAATGAAGTCTCACCCGAGGTATCTATTAGGACTGTGACAACCAGGGTTCTGCAGTATTGAGGGAATGGGAGGTGACCATCTCGTTCATTCTTCTTTATAGTTTATATGCACAAGATTGTGTCCTTGTTCCTTATTACCTACTTAGTGATTTAGATTCATAATATCACGTTATTCCATATTCATATATTTCATTATTGTAGAAACTATGAACATTGCACCATATTTAACCATAAGACAATCTATTCTACGATGCATTCAAACAGAATTCATAAAAAAACATAGAAGAGATAGACAACACAAGATTCAATATCATCTCTTTAGCATTCCTTTATTGATTCTTCTCATCAACAGAATATTACATTCAAGAACTTTGGAACCCAATCATACAGAGGAACTCCTAGCAGTGAGCTCAACATGGAATAGAACCCCTAATATCCCAACCCATAACATATTTATACAGAAATATAGGGCAAAAAACCCTAATCTGTTCATCCCAAAAATATCCCATTACAATGCATACTTCCTTTAGCTATCTGGTTGTTCGTGCTTCTTTTCCCTCTACATGCTACTTTTCTGTTGTTCTTCTATTTATGGAATGTCGAGCTTTCATCCTTCGATCATGATTTATTCTCTCACTTTCTTCTCTTGCGTTATCCTCTGTCGGTTTTATTCTTCTGTTTTCTTTATTCTCTTGTTTATGCATTGTCTTGATTTTGTGCACTTTCCTCCTTCTGCATACTATCCTCCTAGATGTGCCTTAGTTGCGCGCTCCTTCTTCTTCCATGCACTTTTCCTCTACTTAGTATTTTTCCCAAAACTATATCAAAACTGCAAAATTGTTTCCAAAGTTGTTTGTCCAACATGCCCCCAACACTCACCTCTGGCTCATCCCAAGCCACTCAAACCTGTTGCCTTCCCTTCCATGCTGAAATGAAGTTTTGAGAGGAATCATTTTCTATCTCCACCTCTTTGATGATTGTGTCCTCTATTTATTATATCTCCTCTTCCCCCAACATGGTCAAGTTTGTATGCTTTTCCTCTGCTTCAATCACTGTCTGCCTTACCTTACCCTATATCATGGCCAATTCTCCAATTACCCTCATTGCTTCTTCCTACAGTCATCCCAGTCTATATTGAAGGATCTTTTTTTGATCCCTCATTCTCTCCACTTATACATATGCATGTCCTTGAGCCAAAATGGATGGCATACGCTCCATTGGTGGCAGTGTAGCCGCCCTTTCTGTTTCCTAGTGCACCTATTCTTTTGCTTCTCTTAGCTTGGCCTCTATGGCCTTCATCTCTAGGCCTTCTATTAATTTTGTCCACACCTGTGCATTCTCCTCACATAATTTTGTGTATTCTCTCTCTATCTTCTTAATGTTTGCAACTGTTGTGGTTTCCATTCTTTCACTACCTTCTCACCTACAATGGTCTTCCTGGCATGCTCTGTAGTTTTAAGTCCTCAATTTTCTCCCTGAAGCCCTTAATGACATCCCCAATTTTCAACACTTTCTCCTCCATGGTCACTTCTACCACTAGGGGAACTTCTAGAATTGCCTTATATAACTTTTGTACTACAACTTGGATTATCTATGCTATTCCTTTAGCCTCGTCCTTTTCCTTTAATGATTTCTTGGCCCTTTCTTCGACCTCTGATTTATCCTTCAGAACTTCTTCTAAGATGCCTTCAACTTCCCTCGTTTTTTGAAGTGTTTTGTCATACTACTCATGTAACTAGTCTCTTTCATCCCTCATTTTGACCAACTCCTGTGTCTCTTCCTCTCCTCTAGTCTTAATTTTCTCTAATAGGCATGCATGCTATTCTTGTAGTCTACTCATGGGCATCCTTGGTACGACTATATTGAGATATCTCAATGCATTTACTTTCTCCCGTAACTCGCCCATTGGCAACTCCGGTGCATCTATCTCAATCTATAAGGTTATATGACCTATTGTTAGTTGTGTCAGGGACGACTAGGCATTTTGTTCTTCTTTCATTGGCCCCATGGATGGTCCTTCCTCGGACCCATGCTCTTTTGTATTGCTTGTTTTTTCCAGCATCTGCTGGAGTACTCCTAGTTGATCCTATAGTTTCTTCTATTTCTCTTCTTGCTTTCTTTATGCTTCCTACCATATTTCTTCTATGGTATCCCGTATCTGGTAGCCAATTCTATCCATATCATCATTAGTTAATATATAGAATGGGGTCTCTCTATGCACCTTAGTTTTCTTGCAGGCCCCTCCTTCTTTCTCTTTGTCCTTATCCTTCCTTTTTAGTCTTGTGTTGGGGACTGTCATTGTGCCAGGAAAATCACCTGCGTCATTCATTTGATCCTTGCCTTGCTCATTATCTTGTTCTTCCTCCTCTTCTGATTGACCTTTGTTTTCTGCTGGTCTCTTCCTCCCAGTCATTGACTATCAAGCTCACATCCTTCGTTCTCAACTTGTAACTAGTTGGAAACCATTAGCGCATTGGATCCTTCTTGGTCTGCACATACATATGGTGCATGTCGGATCTAAAGCATGTGATATCCTTGTATGATGTTATTGTTTCTATTGATATGTGTGGTGTGTGCACAACCAAATAGGTGATTTTCTCCAAGTAGACAAAAAATGTGTCACTACTGTCATTTATCCTTCTCTTAATTGTTGTGTGCCACAAATTGGCATACCTCGCAACCAAATCGTTGCTACCTGATGTTGGCATGTGTTGTTAATATATTGGTTCTTTCCACCTGACCAGCGCAATTAAGATGAGCAACTACACGTAATGGAATTCAGATCCCTTTTCTTGGGCCTCCGTACAATCCTGTAAAAATAGGTTTACCAAGTAGGTGGCCCAATTCATTTGGACCCCTTCCACACGCTTCTCTGTGGCTGCAATGACTGCCACTGGGACTTCATCTTTATGAAATTTTTGCAGTAGTTTGTAGGAAAATACTTTCATCGAAAACCTAAAAATTTTATCGTTTATGATCTTAACATCCAGACCCCTCTTTCCCCTGAATGTGTCAAATTTTTCTTTCATTGCCTCGGAGAGGGCTCGCTCTCCCGCCTTGTTGAACAACAGGCTTGGGTCTTCTTCTACTTTGTAAAATACTATAATATTCACAATCAATGCAATATCGATTGATACGGGGAGATCAAGCCAAAGTATCCCCCCCATGAACACATCTCAGTAAAACATTCACACAAGCATTAATTTCCATACTCTACCCGAAATGCATAATCTCAAGCAAGTTTAGTATCGCTTCCTTCTCTAACCCCGACACCCATGCCTATGGTTCAAACAAGATTGATCCTTTTTATGGGAAGCTCCTGCTACGCAAATATTGATCCCTATCCAACTCAAGGAATTTATGTGCATCTGTGATATCATGGTCCATAAAATTAAGGTTGGAAATCTTCCCCAGCATATCTTCTTCACTACTTACACCAACTAGAATTGATGCTATTGGAAATGGGTACTTTCCATTGACTAGCACATGTATCAGTGGCACGTCATTCTTCCTCGATGGTAAGTAGTCTCTATGAAAACTCACTTGTGGTGTCGAAGCCGAATCTCTAGCTACCTCCTCAACTTTCGGTGTCATCACTGGTCGCTTCGTCGTTTTCCTCGTTGCTGCAGATGATGCTCCAACTTTCGGTGGTGTCATTTCACTTCTGTGACGAACTCCTCGACTCACCCTGCGTCTCTTCACGAGTAATTTTAGATCATATTTGGTAGCTCGGATCTGTTTTCAAATTCTCTATGGTTCACTATGTTTTCTCCCACTTGCATGCAATAATGACTTAAACTGAACAACTTCCTATTTTTTTTGTTTCTTTGTGCCAAATGTACCTGTCTCATCCTGCCTTAACTGCCTTGTCCAATCCACCACCGTGGTTGATGATTTTCTAACTAAATGATCCTTTATTACCAAATACCTCGTGTGATTTTTCCCTCGTACTGTCACTCTGTCGTGATTTCCGATGGATTTTACCATTTAAGACTATACAACGCTTTTATAACCTATCACTCTTGCTTCGTAACCGTTGTTTCCATGCTTTAATTCTTTTAACGTTCTTGTCATTGCTAAACTACACATTGGTTCTTTGTTGTTACTCTGTGTTCTTCGCAGTCCGTCTCTTTCAAAAGTGGCACAGCTAACCATTCCTTTTATGCAAGTTTGTATGTATTGATACTCGAACACTCTGTTTGTTTTACTATATCTACTTTTTATTTGATTTTCTTCATTTTTTCTACTTTTTATTTTGTTTTTCTTGATACTATGGTACATCTACTATAATACATGTGTTATGGCGCATCTCAGATTACTATGCAGAATGTCATTCGTCTCCATAGAGTTTTAGCTGACTCCCATTCACCATTCCTCCGAGGAATTCTCCATTCAAGGTTTCCAACTACGCAACACATGTCTCTATTACCTGTCGAATTACATAGGGTCCTAACCAGTGCATTCTAAATTTTCTTGGATGATGCATGAACTTAATGTCATAAAGTAATACCAAATCTCCCACTTGAAACTTTTTCTTCTTAATGTGTCGATCATGCCAAGCCTTCTCTCTAGCTTTTTGAACCTGCTGATGGAAACCTGCAACAAATTGATCTTATTCAAGTTGTACCAAGTGTGATAGTATCTCCTCTACTGCACTAGAGTCTGATAGCTCAGTGATCATTGCAATGCATAGGTTGGGTAGAATAAACTCCATAGGCCTTACTTCTTCTTTCCCATAGACCAACCTGAAAGGTGTCTTCCCTGTCATCTTCTTACTTGTGGTCTTGTAAGCCCATAATACTACAAGAACTCTTAAGTCCCAATTGTCTCTCCCTACATTGCATTTTTTTTTCAAGTCGTTCTCCAAGATCTTATTAAAGGCTTCCACTATTCCATTGGCTTGAGGATGGTATGGGGTACCCTTTTGATGATGAATATGTAACTCCTCAGTCAACAATGCAATTTTATTGTTTATAAAGTGTGTCCCATGGTAACTCATTGATATGTGCGGACATCCAACCTTGTGACTACATTCTCGAAAAGAAACCATGTAGTATTCTCTGTAGTGAAATCTATAACTAGTGTTGTTTTTTCCCACCTTGTCAAATACTTTGTTGCACTGATTATGTACCATGCCCCTGATCTCCTTGCTTGTGGGTTGATTGGCCCCACAAATTCTATGTCCCATTTATCAAATGCTTGCAACGTAACTTGTGGATTCAAAGGCATTGCATCCCTCTTGGATGGCTTTCTCACTTGTTAGCATACATCACATGCTTGACAATACTCCTTCACATATTTATAAAGTGTAGACCACCAAATCCCTGCGGAAAAAATCTTTTGTGCGGTTTCTTTCCCTACATAATGTCCTCCTGCAATCCCAGCATGTGCTTCTTCAAGTATCCTCAATTTCCCAGGTTCCATCACATAGTGCCTCACTATTCCATCTGCACCCAACTTGTATAGATTCTCTGCAATTAATATATAATATGTTTCTTTCACTACCAGTTGCTTCTTATGTGCAACTATCATATCTGATGGAGCCATACCTATACATAGAAATTGTACAATCTCTGAGAAGTAACCATCCACCGTATTTACTTCAAATAACTTCACATCTGGGAAGATGTTATCTGAATTTCCTACATCTTCTCCTGACAATATGCACGATAGTTGATCTGGTCCTACATTCAGCTTCCATGGTTTTGCTACAACTTCAAAGTCATATTCTTGAAATAGTAATAACCACATGCATATTCCCCCCCCCCAACACTCGCTTGTTGACTAAGTATTTTAATGTAAAATGGTTTGTATGCATCTTAAAGTGAGACCCAAATAGGTAATTCCTGAATTTTTGTAGGGCGTAGACCATTTCCAATCCTTCTTGTTTTGTGGTTGTATAGTTATTCTCTGCTATAGACAAATTTCGGCTTGCAAAAGAAATTGGGCTATCTATGTCTCCCTCCCCTGGTTGTGATAGAACTGTGCCCAAAGCTATGGATGATGCATCTACGTGTACATGGAATTCCTTGTTCCAATCTAGAAACACTAAAATCAGTTTGGTCACAAGTTTATGTTTTAAGGTGTCCAACCCCTTCTAACAGTCCTCGTTCCATTGAAACTTCACTTCCTTCTTTAATAAATTTTCCATCGATGATGTGATCTGTGCATATCCTTTGATAAATTTCATGTAATAACTTGTATTACCAATGTTTCCCTTAGCTGTATAACTGATGTAGAAGGTTCCAACTCCATAATTACTAGGATCTTAACTGGATCTACTAATATTCCATGTTTTCACACTACTTTTCCCAACAAAATTCCAAACAGTGCACAAACAATACACTTCTTAAGGTTCAACAAAATATGACACTGTCTACACCGATCCAACATGAACCTTAGGACTTCTATATGATTCTTCAGTAGACTGAACACCTTCCAATCATCCAAGTATACTTCTTGGAACTTATGCATGAACTCCTTGAATGTTGCAACTACTACTCTGGAAAACACTGTAGGGGCATTCTTCAATCCAAATGGCATAACTGTATACTGATAACTCCCCCATTCTGTTGCAAAATTGGGCTTGTGTCGATCCTCCTTTGTAATTCTTATCTGATGGTACCTCGAGAATCCATCTGTTAAAGTATAAGTTTCTTGGCCTCCTACGTTCTCCAATACCTCATCCATGAATGGTGTTGGGAATGGGTCATGTAAGCATGCGTTATTCAACTTCCTTATATCCACACAGATCCTAATTCCTCCTGTCTTCTTGTCCTACACCACCATTATATTGATCCACTCAAATTCTTCTACTGGTTCAATGATTCCTACGTCCAACATCCTGTCTATCTCATCCTTCACTTTCTCCTTGTACTTGAGCTTTAACGTGTAAGGCCTCTATCACACTGGCTTATCTCCTGGTTTCAATGGAATCTCCATCTCGCTTAAGTCTCCTATTATTCCCTTCATTTGTGAGAATGTCGTTGGGAATAGGTCATGATATTAGTCTGCAATCTTCTCAATTATATCATCACTCCAATAATCTCCTATCTGTGCAAACTTGGGATTCTCTGTCGTCCCAATGTTTACCTTCTACGTCTTTATAGGTTGTGTATATGTAGTGGATTCAAGTTATGGCCCTTCTACTGCTCGTTCTCCTTCTGTCTCAGGTACATGCATGTTATGTGAATCCTCTTCATCATGCTCTTGCTTAGGCACATTTTAACACTCTAATAACTTGTGGACAATCATCTTGGCTCTATGCACACTGCATACTGGTACCACCTCCATCGTCCCTTCTTCTGAGAAGATCTTCATTCAAATAGCCTGTAACGCTACATATATTGATGGAGATTCATGTTCAAATCTAAATGTGATTTTGAACCTTTGGACCATCTCTTCCCATCTTGTTGTCTCCCTACGTATTTCCAATTCCAAATACCATTTTTTCGGAATTGTGTCCAATGTGTGTATAAATCTATGCATCCACTCTGTTTCCGATATTGAACAACATAAAGCCTTGCATTGTTCAACATGATCCACTGGATCACTCTCTCCTGTGTACTAAATTGCAATAATTTCTTTCTTAGTGCCAAACCTTATTTGCATTAGTCTGTTGCACTGTGACCAGTCTTTCATTCCCTCTCTGTGTGCAGCCCACCATCTGGTTGGAGTATCTTTTAGGACAACATCTAGTACTAAGAACCTTTTTTGTTCAAGTACCTGCAACTCAAATGATTTTACAATCATGCTTATATCAGTTAATCCATCATACCTAGGTGGATCACATAGCTCTATTCCAATCCAATGCAAGGATCGATTGATGCGTTCACATCCTCTAATGGAGACTTCATGCATTCTTTATTGCCAATTCTCTAGACCTTCTTCAAAATCTGAGGCACATGAACTGATACTTCACCAACTTAGTGCACCATCTGTTGTAGGATTGACATAATCCTCCATCCAGTCATGTTATATAAATTGTCAATGTCATTCGCTCTTGTTGGCTCGATGTATCTCTTTCCTTTTAATGGGTCCAAGTGTGTGGTAACTTTCAAATATCCAACTTCAAATATCATCTCCCTCATCTTCAAATTGATGATCATCTGATTATCAAAAGCCAATCCCAATCTCATTAGTGCTATATATGGTTGAATGTCATCTGCGATCTCAATTATCTCAAAGTATACCGCACTCTGCACCCCATCTATGTTCATAGGTACTCCTGTAAAATGACCAATTGCTACTATTTTGTGTTGATTCGCGAACCTTAGCTGAACATGATACCATACCAACTTGGGTTTTTCGATTGACTCCCATGTCTTCTTAGGTAACACATTCATGCTAGACCTCAAGTCCAAGATAATGTTATCTACATCATACTCCCCAATATGTGCATTGAATATGAATTCTTCGTTGGTTCTCTTCCCACGTAGTACCTAGTTTACCATCCTTTGTGCGATGAGAGTCTCCCTTCCTCGTATGCAATGGGAAATCATGGCATACAGTGTATTGAGTGAAATTTCAAACTTCATTAGCTCTACACAAATTTTTCAGGAATTATTTTAGCGTGCTTGCCTTCCCAGTTGGTTTCTCTGGCACAACATGATCTTCTACCTGAGGCACAACTGACGTTGACACTCCCCAATCCACTCTGAGTACTTCTTTTCTTTCCCTCTGATATGTCTCTTTTTATTTCTAAGGATCAAAAGCTAACATAGGACCCACTGACTTCCTTACCCACTGCTCAATCTGATTTCCTTCATTCGTCATATCTACCCCTATTCTAGCTCCTCCGCGTGTAACAATTGTTAGTCTTGGTCCCTCATTGCATTTTTTGGTTGATATCTTCTACACATTATGATTTGGATTCTGGTCCTGGTTTTCTCTGGCCTACCACTTCGCAACTAGTTGGGGACAATATTATGTCTAATGATCTAGTGCTCTGCAATATATTCACATTGTACATGGATTCGACTAGTCATGGGCCAAGTGTCTGGGTTGATTACAGTTATAACATATAATCGGTCCTCTTCCTCCTCTACCAAAATTCCCTCTACCTTGTCCTCTACCAAAGTTTCCTCTGCTCCCTTGATTGAAACCTCTTTGATTGTTATATTGTGGACCCCCTGCTTCTACTACAACATTCTCTTATTGGATCCTATACATATATGAGGTGTGCTCCCTCATTAAGTCGAATGCACGACAATCCTTTTCCTCATGTCCCACGGATTTGTAAAAATTACAGAAAAATTTCCTTGGGGTACTCTGATATTTCTTTAGTAATGGACACGTTGTTGGGTGATGGCCCCATTTCTTACATATCTCACAATATCCTCCTCCTGGTAATGGATTTGGCACTCATATATCCAAATATTGCACGAACGTTGGACGTTCATCCTTGTGGTGACCTTCAATCCTACATTTTGTACACCGAACTTGCTCATGTTTCTCCTTTCCTTTCATCAATTCATCCAGTTGAATTGTCAATGTAACCAACTACGTCTAGACTTGTGCCATTCCTCTATTGTCTCCCACCTGAGATGATTCAAATTTCATTGCAATTTCTAGTGCCTCGAGATGCGATGCAACCTTATTTTGGATCAATGGTTTGTGAATGTGTGGTAGAATCCCTACAATAAACCAATCTTGATGATGTTGATATGGGATCTAGAAATTCATTCTACCCATCACTTCCTTAAATATTTGGTCGAATTCCCATAGCGACTATGTTTACACCTCTTTAATCTCTTTTAGTTCTGTAATGTATTGTGACTCTTACTTAGGCTTCTTGAACTCCTTCAGTAGTGCTTGCCTAATCTCTGCCAAAGCTGTGGCATGTCCTGTAGATATGATGCTCTGCAACTTCATATACCATATTAACGCACGACCTCAAAATGTTTTTGTTAATTGCGCAATCTTCACAGCTTCTCCTTGGACATTCTTTGCGGCCCAAATTGCCTTGCAGACAAACAAGTATTGTTCTAGGTCCTCTGACCCAACTCCCTGGAACTCAAGCAGTCTAAGAGTGTTGTCTACCCCTGCCATGTTTCTCTGTGTATTCCCTCTGCTTGGTGATGTTGGTTGAATTTGATTTTGACTATGCGCAATACTTCCACTACTCTGACTATTACTACTCTATCTTCCTTGGCTAACTACAATTTCTTTTAACAAGTCTTCAACTGTTAGTTTTGATTGTGGTGATGCACATGGGGTCGTGGATTCAACACAAGGCCCTGTTTGAGTGGGAATTACCAGTTCTTCTATTACCATAATGGACTGAAACTCCTCTTCTTCTCATCATATATATGGTATCTCCACGATTCAGACTAGTTCGCAAGGTTCTCTCCCCCCTGGCTCATTATGTGGCTCTCCTTTTTCAGGCCTAGTCTTTTTCCTCTTGTAACTCCTTCTTCTGCAAAACTCTCCAAACTCATATTCTTCCTCTGGTATACCGTATTATTGCATCCTCAGTCCCCCTCTTCCCTTTCCATCACTTCCTTTGTTGTCTCAGATGACCCCCTTTTCATCACCTAGTTCTCGTATGTGCATGAACCCCCTAGCAGTGAGATTCCATTATCATCACGTTCTTCTCACACAATAGCATATTTATCCATGTACCTAATGATTTCAAGAACCCCCACACAGAGAGCTTTGAAAAAGTCCCTTTATGCGACACTGTATGATTGGATAAAATATATTGCAAACTCTGTAATATATCCTCCTAGTATGCTATCAAACCAAAAATCAACTACACGAGTAGTTGGGTTACTTATATAATTTAGTTTTCTTACCAATTTAGGATCCAATTCCTCGGCATGACAGCATTATACCTTCCAGTTTTCTCCACTAATCTTTCTAGCCACTTAGCCAAAATAATTGGAAATTCGCCAAAAAACAAATCATGCATATCTGTGTACACATACCTTTGCATCCATTGCTTGTCACTCATCCATGAATTTTTGTTCTCCCATCGAGAAAACTCACGTTCCTTCCTTTCCAACCATTCTAATATCTCCTTCTTAGTCGGCCTCCAAAACATCCCCTAAATCACAAATTCTAAGTCTTAGCAACGAAACCATTTGTTGGCATTATGCACGGGTTGTAAGACCCTAGGTTCAGTTTATCTATGACCAAAAAAACACACTAGACACCGGCCCTTTCGGAACCACCCACTTGCGTAGATGAAGTCTCACCTGAGTTATCTATTGGGACTGTGAGAACCAGGCTTCTACAATATTGAGGGAATGGGAGGTGACCATCTCATTCATTTTTATTTATACTTTCTATGTGCATAATTTTTTCCTTGTTCCTTATTACATACTTAGTGATTCAGATTTATATTATACATTATTCCATATTCATATATATTTCATTAATGTAGCAGCTATGAAAATTGCACCATATTTAACCATAAGACAATATATTCTATGATGCATTCAAACAAAATTCATAAACAAACATAAAAGATATAGACAACACAATATTTAGTATCATCTCTTTAGCATTCCTTTATTGATTCTTCTCATCAACAGACTTTTACATTCAAGAACTCTAGAACCCAATCATACGGAGGAACTCCTAGCAGTGAGCTCAACATGGAACAAAACCCCTAATCTCCCAACCTGTTACATTTTTATATAGAAATCTAGGGAAAAAAACCCTAATCTTGTCATCCCATAAATATCCCATTACAATGCATACTACAATGCATACTTCCCTTAGTTAATTGGTTGTTCGTGTTGCTTTTTCCTCTGCATTCTTATTTTTTGTTGTTCTTCTATTTATGGAATGTCGAGCTCTCATCCTTTAGTCATTCTTTATTCTCTCAGTTTCTTCTCTTGCTTTATCCTCAGTCGAATTTATTCTTTTGTTTTCTTTATTCTCCTATCTGTGCATTGTATTTATTCTGTGCACTTTCCTCCTTCTATGCACTATCCTCCTTTATGAGCCTTAGTTGCACGCTCCCTAGTTTTCCTTCTTCTTCTGTGCACTTTTCCTCTACTTAGTATTTTTCCCAAAACTATATCAAAGATGTAAAATTGTTTCCAAAGTTTCCTGTCCAACAAGAATCCACTTATATCATCACTTAACGGAGTAGGAAACCCACTTTTATCATTAGTAGGTGGATCCATAATCCCACCTTTATCATTTGTAGGTGGAGATGGAACCCCACCTGCATCAGCAACCATAGCAGCAGGAAATCCCCTTGTTACACCATCTCAAGCATCAATTTCTCTTTGGATTTAACCTGTAATCCATCCAGTTTCACCCAATTCCCAACCTAGCATTCATCCAACCCCTACCTCTGGTTCACATTCCAACATAGGAAAAATTTATGCAGCTAATCCAAAGAGTGGTTTTGTCTTCTCTTCTGGCAACCCACCAACGGGCCAAAGCACACCTAGCACTGGATTCCCATTTGGATGGAATTGGAATAGTGGAATTAGTGTTAATCAACCCAGCCTAAATCTCTTCCCAAGGGGCAGCAATGTCCCTTGGGGTACTCCCTTCCCAGGGGATAACAACGTCCCTTGGGGTACACCCAACGTTGGGGGCAATAATATCCCTGGAATCCCTCCCTTCCTTGGAAGTAGAAATCCCTTTGTTACAAGAAACCCCCTACTATCTAGGAGCAATAATTCTCCTGGTAATGTACCCTTTTCAGGGAACATTAGAATCCCTATAAATTCTCCTTTGTCTGGGGGCACCAATCCCCCAAATAATCCTCAATAGGGGGGTTCTTATATGCCAATCACAAATCCTTACTAGGGAGGTAGTTATATAACTATGGGAAATCCTTTTCAAGGGGGTTATTTTCCTACCATTAGTCAGTATATGGGAGGGCCATATGATCCTTTTGGTCTTAACACACCATTACCTTTAGACCAAAATATGTTCATGAGCACTCAATTCCCATTTTTGGCTACTCTGGAATTACCTAATTTATCTAGACTCACAAGCGATCCCATAGTGCACAATCCCACTTGGTCGGTCGTCCCAGTCAAAATTCCAACAGGCATTATGAAATTCAATGGTAAGATGGGAGAAGCTTCCACCATTCACATTACAACATATCATTTGTGGTGTGTCTCCAACTCTTTGTTGGATGAAAACATTTGTTTATGTATTTTCCCTCGCACTTTAACTAGAACGCCTCAAAGTAGTTCATTGAACTACCAAATGCTTCATTTAACAACTTTAACGCTTTGGCAATTGATTTTTTGACCCATTTCCAATTACCCATCCAATATAAAATGGGGATAGAAATTTTGACCTCATTACATCAGAACACCCCCAAACATATCTCAGACCACATCAACGAGTGGAGGCAATGAATAAGACTCATTAAATCCCCAATCCATGATCGACTCTTGGATGATTGGTTTACCAAATCATTATTTCCTCCCATTGCTAAATATGTTGCATGTATAGAGCCATAACCGAGGAAAAGGTCATTCGTTGTGTCCAACACTTAGATATAAATTATTCACAATCAAGTACACTATACGACCTCATTCCTCATGCTCCTTGACCATTAAATGATACTCCTCGATCAACGATTAGACCTCATGCCGATGGTGTGGTTGGTCCTATCTCTTCCACTATAGTTGGCCAGTTGACTGGGAAGCTTAGTCAATTGACTATAGCTACCAATTCCACCTCTTGTGCACGCACAACCAATTAGAATTCGGCCCCTACTCAGGCCTCCAAGGTGAACATGGTGCAGTCCATTGCATCAAAGAACCCACAACATTCTGGAGGGAAGAACAAAAAACAACAATAAGAAAAAGAAGAATTCTTCTAAACAGACAAGCCAAAAAACCCATGACCCCAATGTTTGGGGGGGGGTGAGAATGTGAAATATCCTTGTATCATGTGTAAGGAGGACCACTTTACCAAAGACTACCCTCACCTTGTCGAAGCCCATCAACATCTCGAGTGAGGGGGATATCCTTCCCAATGAGTAGTATTAACTAATCCTCCCCCCCCCTAGAAACAACAAATGGTTTCACAAGTTCTTGCACCTCCAATCAGGGGAAATGCAGGGTCCTCAACAAAAAACATTATGGTGGTTAAATCCATGGTGGCACTATCCACTAGAATGAAGAACTATGACACTCCCGAGGGTGAATTGTAAAGAACCAATCTAGTTCTTACAACGGACATCCATCATAAATGGAATAAATAATTGTAATCCATACTAGACAAAAAATATATATTAAATAAGAATGTATATAATGAGATAAAATAGATAATATATGATGAATATATGTACAATGAGAGTGACAAAATATATAGAGAACCTAAAGGCACATGTGATGACCATCCATGAAAGGATGCATCCCTTAGATAATTAATAACTATTTATTATTATTATTATTATTATTATTATTATTATTATTATTTATGATTATTGTCACTTAATATTATATATATATTGTATGTTACATTGTCTTCCCCTTAAAAATGCTTTGTCCTCAAAGCATGATTAGAGAAGACCCTATCTCTTGTTCTAATTTGCACTGGCTTCTTATGATCTTTTGTTTTTGTAGTTGTGACACTTGACGAAAAAAATCGATATAATCTTCGAATTTCTGAAGTGATATGTTGCATCTTTTTGGAAGTGATCCATCCCAAATCTACTTTCATTGGAATTGTTTGATGATTGATTGTTCAGATAGGATTTCTTCTTTTAGGCTTCCATAGAAGTTGTTGATTTTGTCTTCGTTCTTTTTCAATGTTGTAGTTTAGTTGTTGGTAAGAAGAACATTGTTTATATTCCTCTTGACGTTGTTTTTGGTCATAAAGATTATTGTGATTGGAATGACGATAAGGCACCCAAATCTCTTCTTAATATTGTTTATTGCATCTTTCTTCAACTTTTGATGATTTTGGTAATTCAATTGGATTAGTGTTTGTTTCTTTCTCTAAGGTTTGGATTTTTTGAACTAGAAGTTTCTCTATTTCAATTGATTTATTCATTGTTTCTTTGTGATATATCTCTTCTTGTAAAGACTTCTTATCATGCTTTAACTTTCTAATTTGGGTAAGTAAGTCTTGATTATGTTGCCTTAAACGTAAAATTTCTTCCTTATTTCTTGACTTGTCGTCTTCATTTTTTTATTCCAAATTTTTAGTTATTTCGTTCTTTAAACTTAATTTGTACAAGAAATTGTTGATTAAGTATTCTTAAGCGATAGGTTTCTTCATCTTTTTCGGATAATTTATTCTCATTCTTTAACTTCTTGATTTGTTCAACCAAGCTTTGATTATGGTTCTTTAAACGACAATTCTCTTCATCTTTCTCTATTAATTTCTTAATGAGATCGCGATTAGCTTGTTCTAACTTTTGATCCCTTTGCTTCTTATCTTTTGCCTCGTTTATTTGTACCAATAACTTTTGGTTATGTTTTTTTAAGTAAGAAATGTCTTTGTCTTTTTCTAGTAATTTTCCCTCAAGATTTTGTTTTTCTCTCTTCTTGGTTTTTTAGCATTTGCTCCAACCCAACTTGAAATTGTAAATTTATGTTGTGTTGTTGTTTATGAATTAGTTGGTTCTCTAATTCTTTTATTTTCACTTCCCAATGCGTGTCACCTTGATTTTCTACTAAAGTAAAAAGTTTTTTACAATATGGACAAGAGCTAGTTCCATTCATAAGGCCCCTTTCATACTCTTCTTCTTTTGAGCAATAGGGACATTTTGTCGAAAATGTTTTCTTTGTAAATGTTATAGTTGACTTCTTATTTTTTAAATAAATGATAAATGTATGAATTTCAAGAACCCACTTTTAAAACAATACACTTTTCACTTCTTTTTTTAAATCCTTTAACTTTCCTCCTTGTCTTTTTGTGGATATCTCTAACTCCACAATATTTGATATGATACCCTCTCTTCTTATTTTTCCTATATGAATAGCATTTACACAAGTTAATTGGGCACATTATTATTTTGCTAAAATATCTTTTGACTTTTATTGAATTAATATTACTCCAAAAGACTTAGGTCATTGACTTTTTATTTTGGCTTCAACCCCACCACGTGTATATAGAAAGTTATAAAAAGTTACCACTGTAAATTCTTTTTTTATGGGGTAGGGAAATACCATGTGCCAATGTTTTACCAAAACCATGGGCTTGTAAACCACCAACATTAAAATGAGAATTTACTCTTCCTTCTTATTTGGAACTTTTTCTTTTAAAGTATCTTTTCTTTTTTTTAATTCTTTCTTTTTTTTTCTTTATTTCTTTTTTCTTCTCCCTTTTTTTTTCCTCCTTCTTGATATATAATAACTTATAATTTCTTGCAACTAAAAGATTATTTATTCAATGGTAATTTTTTATGATGATATTTTTTTTAATGGAAAAATTCCCTCGCGTGGTCAAAGACCTGGATAAATTAGAGAAACTCTGAATTTTTTTTTGTATGAGGCTACAAGCCTGTATGGCCTATGGCTAGGATCAACAAAAAAGATATGATACCAATGTAAAGAACCAATTTGGTTCTTACAACGAACATCCATCATAAATGGAATAAATAATTGTAATCCATACTAGACAAGAAAATATATTGAATAAGAATGTATATAATGAGATAAAACAGATAATATATGATGAATAGATGTACAATGAGAGTGCCAAAATATATAGAGAACCTAAAGGCACATGTGGCGATCATCCATGACAGGATACGTCCCTTAGACAATTAATAACTATTTATTATGATTATTATTATTTATGATTATTATCACTTAATATTATATATATGTGTATGTTACATGAACCTTCATCCAAGGATCCTCCATCAACTTCAACACCTAATGGCCCTCTCATATTAGAGAAACCAACTTCCAAACCTGCAATCCTCTTCCCAAAAGGGGTACTTCGACGAACTACCCATAACCCAAATGCTCAAGCAGCTCAACACTACAGTGTAGTGGAAGATCTAGCCCAAGCACCATGTGCCATGTCAGCACTCAAAGTATTGTAGAGTTGTCCTTCACAGAGGAAAGTCTTATTATCAACCATAGGGGGAATCGACCCTTCGGAGGCAAACATTGTTTCTTTCGACATAGACCAAAGCGAGTCGTGTCTCTCACGCATGTCACCAACAAGCATTCCAAATCACAGTTGGTTTTCTTAACAAGAATATCTTTCATACGGTTATCGATGAAGAAGCGACTACTTGCATTATGTCTTTGTCATGTTGGAAGGCCCTTGGTTCTCCTCATCTCACTACATATCAAACCATATTAAAATATTTTGATGGACATTTTTTCAAATGCCACGTAATTCCCACCTCTTTATCCATTGATCTCGAGGGAAATACTATCTATGTAGAATTTGAAGTGTTTGAAGCCACACTCGACTATAATTTGCTCTTGGGTCACCCTTGTTTCTATGCAATGAAAGTTGTTGCATCTATTGTATTTCACGTCATATTTTTTCCCCATCAAGGAAATATAGTCACCATCGACCAACTTGATTATTGCACACTCGAATTGTGATCTAATCCTAGCGCCAACTTGCCTTTTATAGGTGATTCTTTTTGGGGGTGAGAAGGTGTCGATACAGGTATCTTGAAAGATTCATCTCTAATGGGGATATTCCCCCTTCCTGCACCCGATGCTACTCATATATCTCCTATGAATATGATCTCTTCTATCACCAATAGATCCTTCAGTTCTTACGATCCTTGGGTGGAACTCCATCCTTTAGAAGTAGAGTCTTACAAAGCCACTATGTCGTTGTCACCGACTGAATTATCATATTTTTCGATACAATCAACATGAGAATTTGTTGAACCTGATCCTAGCGTCCTACTAGATGAGGAACTAGATCATTTCTCTTTACCTTACTGGTTTAACCCTCTATCCACTTCACATGACTTTCTAAACGATGTCTTACCTTCAAACGAGGCCATCATAGAAGTCATGACCTTAGGAGATAGGCCATGGGAAGATTCACACCATCGATCATCTTTCCTTCCCGATCAGGAAAGGGTGGAGAAACACATCCAAACCCTCATTTTGATTGATGTCATAGACCAATCCCAATTTCCCTCCACTTCGTAGTCCACTTTATTTGAAGGAAACCTAGGTAACATTTCGGAAACCATTTCAACTGGCATTTCGATCAAACTTGGGGTCGTGGAACACATCCAGGTAGGTGCAACTTGTTCCCCTCAAGAAATTAAACGTTATACTTCCCAATTCAAAGAGTTTTGTGATATTTTTTCCTGGTCTTACGAAGAAATGTTAGGAATAGACCCTTGGATTGTTGTACATAAGATTAAGACTTACCCCAGAGCCCTCCCTGTTCGAAATAGGATCCAACCAGTCCACCTTCAGAAAGCTACAGCCATCAAAGTAGAAGTTGAAAAGCTGTTGAATGTTGGTTTTATTTATCCAATGCCCCGGACCGAATGGGTATCAAACATTGTACCTGTTGCCAAAAAACATGGCATTATTCAAGTATGCATTGATTATAGGGATTTAATTAAGGCTTGTCCAAAAGACAATTATCCCACCCCCTTCATCAACCAAATTATTGATGATTACACCGGATGTGAAGTATTTTCATTCATGGATGGCTTCTCTGTCTATAATCAAATTGAGATCATCCAGGAAGACCAACAAAAAAATACTTTCATTTTCCATTAGGGAACTTTTGTATATCGAAATTTACCTTTCAGTCTTAAAAATTTTGGTGCATCATTCCAACAGGCCATGTCTTATGCTTTCCATGAAATCAAACATATAGTAAAGCCATGTCTAGATGGCCTTCCCGCAAAATCTGGGAGTCATAAAGCACATCCAGATTATTTGAGACAAATATTCTTACGTTGTCGATATTAAAACATTTGTTTGAACCCACACAAGTCCATCTTTGTTGTGGAATATGGTCTTCTTCTAGGTTTCATCATGTCTAGGTTCGGGATGAGAGTCGATCCCTTGAGAGTAGAGGCAATTATGAACTTACCTCCACCTCACTCCATAGTCCAACTTCAAAGTTTGCAGGGGAAGTAAAAAAATCTTACGACATTTCATTGCCAACTATGTGGAAATTACAAAAGTTTTCATGTGATTACTTAAGAAGGGAGTCCCATTTAATTGGGACGAGCAAGCTCAATKTTCTTTCAATGKTTTAAAACATGCCCTTACATCCACACCTTTATTGACCCCTCCCAACTATAATCAAGACTTCTTATTGTATCTTGCTACTTCTGAAACCACCATTGGCATGGTGCTTGTCCAAACTAATGATGAACAAAATGAACATGTAATTTATTATCTCAGTAAGGGCCTCATAGACACCGAACTTCGTTATGCACATGTTGAAAAGTTGGCCCTAGAAGATTTTTTTGTTGTCCAACATTTTCTACATTATATTCTCTTATGAACCACCATTGTTATATATGACGCTAGTCCAATGAAATAAATCATGTTGTGTTAGATTCTTGGAAGCAGATACTCTAGATGGATTGTTATCCTACAATAATTTTATCTTAATTTTTCAACCACCAAGTCCAAAAATTTGTTGGTATTCATTGAATTGATGACCAACCTTCCCCGAGTCAATGATGAATATGTGGTACAAGATTCATTACTTGATGAATCCTTATTTCTCATTGACTCATCCAATCCATGGTACGTTTATATGTTAATATACCTCCAAACCCAACGTTTTAGGCCAGAACTATATGTTGGGTATGTGTTATATTCTTTGCATGTGTGTGTGGGGGCATGTCAGATTTGACAACTGTGTCTGAAAATTTTTTTTGGGCGATTTTTTCTATTTTTAGAGGTTTTCTAAAT
>JASDQU010437159.1:51994-63100 GCA_032191745.1 Picea mariana | reverse complement strand
AAAAAGGTCCAAACCTTCCAGCCACAGGTTCGTGACAGATTTTCACAAACTAAGCAGTGCGACTTCTCCAGCAAGACAAACAGCTCACCAAGATGCAAATTCAACAAATGTTTTTCCCTCTCCCCCGGGAACTCAACGCAATGGAGACCATTGATTCCTAAGGAGGGAGGATTGATCCAGGTGGATATCGATGGCCACCCACCTTTTCTAAATGGCTCAAAACAGTTTTCTGACCATTTTGGCAATTTACTATTTTTAGCAGGTTTTAACTTCCAGGCCCATTTTGAGGGTCCAAATGAAGGTTTTTCGAGATCAAGGTTCTCAATGATAGCCAAAGGCATGATTGAGCCCCCAAAATGAATCTCCTCGACAATACCTTTCCAACGAGCTATCACACGCCTAAAACAGAGATCGTATGCAAAAGTTATGACCCCGAGAAGTTGATGTACTCACTTACCCAAACGGGGCCCACATGACTTTTGGCGCTTCATCTCCTAGGGTTAGGTTTTTGGATGTCTAGGAATTTTGGAATTCCCATTTATTGTAAAAAGGCCTCTAGAGCCTCATTGTAATCATCTTCTTACGAATGCGAGTAGCCGTCACATCTCTTCTCAGAGATAAGCTGCCACCATTCTAACGAGTCTTTCAGTCTGTATTTTTACAGTCTCTGTACATTTCTTTCATTAATAGAAATCATGTATTACTGTGTCTCTGTGTTTATGGTTGCATATCTAATATATTTTTGTTATATTACTGGATATACGCGATATCTCTGTGCATTTCTTTATTATATCTCCGCTCTCATTTCGTGCCAAAAATATTCCAGATCATTCTTTCAACATAACCACAACATTTTTCCAGTCAGGGACATCAATCCAACCACACTTTACCTGTACATGAGGATTTGATATATCTATGTTCCAACACTTTACATGTACATGTGGATTTGATATATCTATGTTCCAACACTTATGATAATCATGATTTTTGAGACCACAAATATAAAAGGAATATTAATTCCAACATTTTTACTTTGCATGTCCTTTTCTTCCACACTAACTGCAACATTATTCCTACTTATGCATTGATTTGTTGTTGAGACTGTTGATGTTGGTTCGTTGCTTCTGCTGCTACTTGTAGATTATTCATTTGTTTTTGATGATTCTTCTTTTTCAAATTTGATGTTTCCATTGCTTGTGTTTCCTTCATAACCAAGGCCTACAATTCTTGATCTTACATATACTTGTATATGCTTCTAAATACTTGGAAAATTCTTTCCTAAACCTTTACCRTCATAACCCATTTTATTCAAAAGTTTTGAACCTATTCCCTTTGTTTTCTTTTCAAAGCAACCAAGTTCATCACCTTCACTAAGAGATTCATCTTTATCATCAGGATCATCATTYGAAACATCATCAATTTTMGTCTCAGAACAAGAGAGAGACATATGTACATCAACACTATTATTATCAACCAAATCACAAAAAACTATCAATCGGGTCACTTGTATCACAGGTTGCATCACACTTTACTTGTTCTTGTTTTAGTTGTTTTACTWCATTTACGAGTTTTAACAACACATTCTCCTTTGCCAACAATTCTTGTTGTAGCGATTCTATCAATTTGTCCTTTTGATCTTCAATTTTAAAAATATCATCCATAAATTTATCTAGTGATGTCAAMTTTTCTTCTAATGTGTCGATGCGTTGTGAAGAAAAACAAACAAATTCATGATGAAGTTCATTATCTCTTGTTYTGCATTATGCAACTTTTCCAATTATGGATTGATTTTGTTTTTGTAACATATCTATTGCTTGTAAAGCATTATCAAGGTCATGTTGCAATAGTTCAATTTCTTGATTAGTTGTTTGAAGTATTTTTCCTCTGCCCATGTTTAAAAATTGCTAATGATTCATGCTCACTTGTAATCACGCTCGCTTTTCAAGAATTAATACAACAAATCAGGTGTCGAGTTCAATTGATCATACACCCATCTTTCAAAATACAATGATTATGAGGGTTTCGGGTACCACTGAGCATGCACCCAAAATTTTTAACACCTCATACTTTGCCCTGAAATGCAATCTCAATACAAAGAACCCATGCAATTACAAATTGTGACTCGAACTCAAACATTGACTTGACTTTTGTTGAATTTGACTCACATAACTTGGCTTTGACTTCACTATAGCTTTACAAAAGATTTATTACATACCAAAAGTATTTATACTCACACCCAAAATCTTTTCACTCTCACTTGGACTTTACTCAATTTAACAAACTCTTAATTTCAACTCTTTACAATAATAGCACAACTTTGACTTCTGATATCAAAACATATCTCTAGACTTAAACACTCACATAGCTTTTTGCATCAACTTACAAAAAAACATAACATTAAATTTACTTAAAAAACACATAACATTAAATTTACTTACGTTGACCATTTTCATGATATAGACTTTGCATTACAAACCTTGACCACTTTAACTCTCCATTACATGACATTTGTATAATGTTTTACCCTTTACAACTCAATAACAATAACTTTACATTTTGTAAATCTAGATGACCCATTTAAAATAAATGACCACTTCATGAGATTTAAAAGTTCACCATGACTTTAGCTCAAATATCCTTTTTATAACCACATGTATTTTTTCCTTCTTTGAGAGCTAATCRATGACAACTTTAGAATCACCTAGCAAATGGATACCAAGAAGAGCTAAGTAATATGMTAACTAGAGTGAATCCCATACTCCCATGAGTTCTGCTTTAGTATTTGTACCGCCACCACAATTTAAAGTCCATCTATAATCAATAGCATCTGGAGCTTTAATAATACCCCCTTCTCCACACATGCTACCATCTCCTTTGGTTGCACCATCAAACCATGCCAGAGCTGAATCCTTATGATAAGAGATCAGAATGTCCCTTGGAGGTATGTCTTTTGGAAGGACAATAGATCCAGAATGTAAAGCCATGATCTTATAGAGAACTGCGTGAATTGACGGACTATAATCCTCGAAAAGAGTTTTGTTTCATTCTTGCCAAATGTACCAAATTATATAACCTGCAATATGAGAAGGGATAGTCTTATCTAAATACCAAATATTTAAACAATCTTCTAGAGTGTCCCCAGACCAAATCCTTTTTAGATTTAACTCAGATATTAACTTCCAGACTGAAATGGAAAAGGGACAAAAATTGAAAAGATGGATAACTGTCTCTATATCAGATTTGCAAAGAGGACAATGCCTGGGAACAATCCATCCCCTTCTCTACAAAGAGTCCCAAGTAAATATTTTACCCTCCATTGCCAACCATACAAACAATT
The DNA here is from genome assembly GCA_032191745.1 of Picea mariana. Classification (NCBI taxonomy): domain Eukaryota; kingdom Viridiplantae; phylum Streptophyta; class Pinopsida; order Pinales; family Pinaceae; genus Picea; species Picea mariana. The sequence continues at coordinate 59,763 of JASDQU010437159.1, read as the reverse complement.
TCACTTTTATATGTGCCTTCCATTTCCAAATAGATTGTTTCCAATTTTTTGCTTTCATCAGTCTTTTAGAAGAGATAATGCTTAGATAGAAATTATTAGTGGAGGGTGATCCTATGTTATCTCCACCAATCCACATAAGAGTGTCCTTTGAATATTGGATAAGAGCTCTAGACTCTAATAAATCTCTTCTGTAATGACCCCACTCACAAGCATAGTTTCCCTCCAATCCCATATCATTGTTTCTAAGACAATAGGAGGATAATGACTAATTTTTCTGAATAATTTATGGCATGTGCTAGGGTAGTAATGTTTTTCTCTTTTAACACAGTCAAGAGATTACTAGAGATAAATGAGCTATCACCCATTCCCAATATTCTATCCTTACCCAGATTGATAAGTTGCCCGGTCCCTGGTATCCAACTTAAACCATGTAAAATTAAATAAATAACTTTTAAAAGTCCAATCCAGATTCTAGAAATCCCAGTCTTTATGAAATACTACGATCTGAGCCAATTAATCACCTATGCATGGTGAATATATTTTTCAATCACGACCCTATTCCAAGTTCCCTCTCCCATGATAACTCTCCATAAAGTGTTCGCATCCAGTGAATTGCTGAAGTCATAGATGTTACGAATTACCCACCCCCCAAATGACTTAGGAAGGGAAGTCCGCTCCCAGTTGCACAGATGCAAATTGTGGGATTCACAATTCCTTTTCCAAAGGAAGTTGTACATGAGTTTCCTGATAGTTTTCAAAACTGAGCACGAAACAACTTCCAGGGACAACCAATAGATAGGATGACTAGATAACACTGTCTTCAGGAGAGTAAGGCAACCTCCTAAAGACAACCACCTATAGCACTAGTTATTTATCTTATTCTCCAACTTTTTTATCATCCAATGCCAATATTCTGAACGCAGAGCCCCAACCTTCATAAAAAAACCAAGATACTTGAACCCCTGTTGTTGGGCCTTTGTTATGGAAGTTGGGCCTTTGTTATGGAAGCAAGTGAAGATCAAGAAAGAAAAGGCAAAATGCGAACTACGCGGAAGACACAGTGACTGTTATTGGGTCGAAGTGAGCAAAAGAGTAGAAAAGATGGAGTGAAGTCCAAGAAAGCAAGCTTTTGGATGAGGAGATCGAGGATGACAGATCAACAAGGAAGAAGGATCATGGACAACTCAACAAGAAGAAAAAGGCATCGTTGGATTCTTTAGAGCACCGCGCAAGAAGGAAGGAAAGACAGGCTAGCGAAGCCTTGAAAACGTGGGTCAAGTTGACCTAGGGTTTTAGACACCTAGGGTTTTTGTATCTACGGTTTTGACACCTAGGTTTCAGCCTAAAGATGTCGGTGAGTGATTGTAATGTATAAATAAGGGTCAAGAGGACCTAGGTTGGGTTGGTACGATATTGTCCGATCTATTTGTATTGTTGGTATGAGTGATTATTGTTGTGTGAGAGAGAAGTGCTAAGTGTGAGAACCTTCTGGTATTGTAAGACCTTCAACTGGGTGCGAAGGTCAAGTCCTGYAGTTGGGTGTGCAGGAAGGGGAGAGATAGAGAGGAGAAGAAAGAAGGTCTGATAGCTAAGAGCACATACAAGAACTCTATGCTTCACCTTAATATATCATAAAGCATAGTTCTATGGACGTAACCCTAGAGAGAGGGTGAACCACATATATCTGTCTTGTGTGTGTGTTTGGTGCTGTGTTCTTTTTCCTTGATATACTGTTATTTCATTGATATGGTAGATCTGGTAGATCTGTGGAATAGATCTAGTTTATAAGTGATTTATGCATATTGTATTGTTCTGTATTAGATCCACTTGATATTCCCCTGGTTGTAGACATCTTTGTCCTACAACCCCCTCATAGCTACTTCGAGTGAGACTACATATGCTTCGTAGGTGTTGTCGAAAGGGCCAGTAGTTAGGGCTTGTTGGTGTGCTCTTGGAGCTGAACCCTAGTTCTACCCTTATGCCAACAAATGGTTCAGTTGCCAGGACATGAATCTTCTTGAGAGAATGTCAAGGTGGTTTCCATCGAAGACAAAAATTCAGAAGTGGATAGAGGATCAAGAAAAGGACTTCGTTGAAGCCCAGAATAAGAAACCTAATCTTAGTACTGAGGATTGGTTGGAGAGATATATCTTCACTGATATACATGAGATTTTCTTTGGAGGAATCCATCAGGAGCTATATGAGTGGTTAGCTAGGCTAGCATATACCCAGTTCGAGATTAGATCTAGACTTCCTATGGTTTGGATGTCGGAGCTGATCCAGAAGTTCAAGATAGTTGATAACGCCATTTCACGAGAAACAAGTCATTGGTTCGATAGCACCATCGGAGGGTACATCACCGAGTTTTCTTTTGACGGAGTAGAATCGTATAGCCAAGCCGAGAGATATTTTTTCAAGGGACCTGTTGTTCCAGAGTTTGTGTTTTAAGGCTATAAAACACACCGTCTAGGCATCCAAAAATGATAATACTTTTAAAATAATGAAACAAAGAAAACTAGATCAAATTCAGTTTCTCAACTGTCTTTGTCTTTCTTCCCTTTGTTCCTGGATGGTTATATCGCGTTCAATCACTGCCCACGATCGTTCTAACTCGGTTCTATTTGTTGCAGTTTGTAAGATGGTGTTAAATAGGTTCAATGCGATGCTGGTTTGATCTTGTAAACTGGGTTCTATGTTTGGTTGTCTTCCATTAGGGACTGTCATGGGTGATTGATTTTTATATTTTCATAAAAGGGTTTTTTGATGAATTTGTTACTTCAGACATTCAGGTAAGATATTGATAAAACAACTTTAAAACTTAAAACAGAAAATGAAGACACAAGTAAGACCGTTTCCTGGTTCAGTGACAATTATGAAATTGTAAAAAATAAAACATGAGACAGAGAGAAATATAAGGCTTTAATCTGGAAAGAATCTTATATTTCTATTACAATAAAGAAAGGAACGCGGGTTTTCTAACAAAAGAAAATATTAAGGAACAGAAGGTTACAGGTCTTAAAATTATTGAAATAATTCCAGAGGAAAAACTGTAACACATTCAACATCCAAACCAATCCGATACTATAAACAATAATTGCATATAATTCCAAATTGATTCACTTGCTAGAAATGCACATTAAGAAGAAGGTTTAACAAATGAAACTAGAGAAGGATAGAAACATAGTCACTGAATGACAAGATTTAGAATCTTGTTGTGAATGATATTCTGATAAACTTTAAAGCTGATCGTACAAAATGATCTGGTTCCCCCCCCAAAAAAATTTTTTTTGAAGCCCTATTTCAGCCTCACGAAATTGTATTTATACATTTCTGTCCAAAATTTCCGTTGGTATCTAACCAACTTACTAATCTCTCGGTTGCAATAGACTAATGTCAACCGTTTATAATTTATTACCAAATACTAAAAATAGAAATATTTACAAAGTTTTAACTCTGAGTAGGAAAACTTTCTTTATCTGCTTTAGTTGCTTGAACATGTTTTTCTAAAAAGTTCACCAAAGCCTTAGGAGCCTCAGGTATCTCGTTTGCTTCAAAGGAGAAGAAGCTTCGTTGTAATCCTGGTAACTGGTGTGCAATTGCTTTCTCTGTAGATTTAACTTTTTCCAGTTTTGAACTGGAATTTATCATTAGCTTCTCGATTTCGGCCATACTGACTATTTTGATATTTGAAATTTCAGCTTCTTTCTCTTCCAGTTCCTCTTTTGCCTTTAGTTGATACCGGTTAATGTCAATCTCTCCTAATGAATTGGATAATCCATCTGTTCCGATAGGTGTTGATTCTTTTTCAATAGAATAAAAAATCTTTTGGCATTTTTCATTGACATTTTTTGTGATATTTTTATAACCCTCCAAGTTTGTTTCCCAAACTTTTATCATTGCCTCTCCTTTTAACTTCTCTGCAATAGACAACCTTTGTGGTTTTCCAATTTCCTCCTTTTGTAAAGCAGTAAGTATCTTTTCAAAAGAATTTCTTACCGCTTTAGCTTCTATTTCTTTTAACACGGCCTCGTCCAAGGATCTTTTAGATTCATGAAAATAACTCTGGATGATTTTCAGATTGCAAAATACCTTTTGTTGTTCTTCCTGGATATTAGCATATATATCAGCTGCTTTAGTCTTGAATTGATCTATTCCAATCACTTGGTTAGTAATTGAAATGATCTTGTCTTGCAGCAATTTATTTTCATTGTCCAGTACCTGTACTTGTTCTTTGGTAGTTTGTATCATATGCTTTGCTTCAGTTAAATTTTTATTTAACTTTTGAATATCCTGTATATATTTGAGCCTGGCTTGCTCAAGACCTTTTTGTATGCCCCATCCAATCAATTTGTCATTTTCTTTCAGTCTATCCTGTAGCTGTGTGATTTCTTGATTCTTCTGCTCTATAGTATTGATCAAATTTCCTATAGAGTACATATTGGCCGATGCTATGGCCCCCATGGACCCTGCTAACTCTGTAGCAAATTCACTTTCTTGTAGCTTTCTTCCATCAATAATAATTTTATGCTTTTTAACTGTTTTTTCACCTACAGGGTGTGATTCCTGCTTCAACACAGCTCTGCGTTTCTTACTGAAAAAATAATCTGATGAAGGCATTTCATCCCTGCTAATTGGTTCTAAGTCACTCATGTACAGAACTCCTTCGTGATGATTTCCAAAAGTTGCCTGAAGTGGGGTTAATGCTGTAATAGGACTGCCCAATTCTTTTGAAGCTGTTCCCCCGACGGTTTCTGGAATGTCATCGAGGTCTATTGGATTTGTCTGTACTCCTTTTCCCTTTTCTGTGTGTGTTTCTTTGACCTGAGAGTCCTCTATATTCTGAGTGGGTGCCTCAGAATCTTTTGATTTGTCTTTACCACTTATATCATATTGGATAATAGTTTCAAAACCCGGAGGAATGATTTYTGGYGCTTGTTCTGATATTGACACTTCDCCCTGTAAAATCTTCGGTAAACACTGTCTTCTATTTCTTTGGAAGGATGCRAACCCCACCTGTGCATCAGGTGACAAGGTTTGCACCCTRCTTTGAACTTCATCATATGACTTAGCGTTTCTRAAAATATCATCATAAAAAGAGTCTTCATGTTCATATGCTTTTAATCCACACTGTGCAACATGCCGATTTATAATTTGATATGGATCATGTTTCCTGTGTTCTATGTCTACTAATTTTACTTCACTCAATGATTCTGCTTCTGCCTTAGAATGACCAAAGTTTAATAAAGCAAATTTTCCTAGATAAACAGAAAAATGCGGCCATGACTTCTTCTGTTGAGCTTTTAATTCAAGTCCAATACCGCCATTTACTAACTGATAAGCTATTTCTCTGCAAATTAACCTATCTGGAAGTATTTTTGGGAGTGCATGAGGTGGGATAGAACATCCAAAAACCCTAACATATGAGAAATGTTCTTCAATAAACCAATCAGCGACTGTCTTAAGATTTTCTATAACGGTATGTGAAATCCGAGGAGGTTCACATCCGAAGAACATTCTGTGTAGAGGAATTATAACATAATGACATACCTCATAAAAATTATCTTTGGCATTGTCTTCCCACAGAGCCGAATGATACTTGTGGACAGGCTCTGCACAGGAAGGATCCCAACTCCAATTCATCAAAGGGAACGGAGTCCTAAAACAGATAGCATCTATTATATAGGCTGACATGTAAAAGGCAACTGTTTGTCCTTTTGATCTAGCTGTTTTGTAGTTTGTAACTTTTGAGGCAATGTTATCTGATAATATTTTATGCCAGTTGAAACTTCTTCCCTTTGAAACCTCTTCTAGGAGGTGTGTCCATTCTGCACTAAAGTGATTTGAGTCCTTTTTCCCATATAGTCTGCATAACATCATTACTAAATACCTCATATAATCATTCAATGAAGCAGTGGCATATATCCCCTGTGCATTGGCCCTAAATTTGTTTTTGTCTCTGACCCATTCTTTTATCATGTCCGGGTATGATTGGCCTCCTTCAATGCATTCTTTTTGTTGAAATGCAGCTAAAAACTTGGAATTTAAAGTATGCTTATGATTGGGTGATAACTTATACATTACTTGGATATGTTCGGGCTTGAATGAGTCGATAACAGCGTCTTGGTCGTTTAGGATACTCCTTGTCGGAACGTCCACCTTATCCAGTGCCCAGGCAATCATATCTGTGTATGAAACCAGTCTTGGGCGTGCGAAAACTTTATGGAGACCAGTCTCGGAGATGATTTTCCCCTTCGTCATCCGAAAATGAAATCTCATCTTCCATTTTCTTTACAATTGCATCCCATGCTTTAAGATTGTGTATTATTCCAGTTGCAGTAGTATCTGAAATGATATCGCTTTCCGGCTGTTCTTCGGTTTTCTTCAAAGCCTTTTTGGGCGCCATAACTTAGCAGCAAGATTTCGAAGCAGACAAGACTGTCAATGGCGGAGCAGCTCAGAAGAAGAGAAAGACTCCGTGTTCACTTGAAAACCTGAAACAGAGCAGAATTCAGCTTTTGGAATAATGTAAACGCTTCGAAAAATTATTTCGAATATATCGTAAAATCTTCGAGATCTGTTCATCTATTATGAAATAAATGCAAAGATATTCCCAATAATCTGCATTAAATGTTTGTACCTGAGTTCTTGCGATATTTTTTAAAAATGATAGAAACTTACCAAATCGAAACATTATCGCATTAATGATTCATTTATTAAAGTTTAAAACCTTAATCTTTKCTTTGAAGAKTGGTTAATTAACGTTAACGTTGGCTTAACACYTTTCATYGGAGTTTCGRGACTTTCRATGTCGAGAAAATAAGTTATCGMAAAACCCCGATCGCTAAAATTGCGATGTATTAATTTAGTTAAAACCCATTAACATCTTAATTAATCCAGCTTAGCTTTTCGTAATTTCATTAACCAAGAAATCGGAAATCGGGAAATTGAGGATCGGGAAATCGGGATATTTGGTGATATGAAAATTACTGTTCGCAAAATCGCGAATCGCAATTTCCCGATGAGATTATTACTCTTAATCATTCTTAACATTAATTAATTTAACTTTAAACCTTACTTAAGAATTAATTGAAATCGTGGATCGGAAAATCAGGGAATGCGATGACAACTTTTTTAGTCTCTCGAAACTCCGAATCGCGATTTCCCGATATGATTAGTTTAAAGTTGAAACCTCTTCTTAGATAAGATTAAAGTAAATGATGAATTAATCAAGGATTAATGTATCGGGATATCGGGGATCGGGGTTTCTCTATTTGAATGGTATTGAAATTTGCTATTTCAAAACTGCGAAACTCTATTTCCCGATATGAATTTAACATTTTCTTAAGTTTTATCATTATGGTTCACTTAGAATATTATTCGAAAAAGTGTTTGGAACATACGTTAATTTATATTTTAACCATTCTTTTTCTAAGAATGAATCACAAGGGTATTTCGAATTCATCAGAGATGAAAAGTTTTGTTTTATAAAGGTTTTAATAATGAAAAGGCTCAAGGATACCAAAAATTTTGTTCTTAAGGCAACAAAAATTAAGTTATGTTTCAACAGGACCCAGAGGAAAATTTTTACATTTTCTGAAGTTGAGAATCAAGATGTTATTGCATGAAAAGAACGTCTCGAAGATACAGTAGATTGGTTGGATTTGAAAAGGCTAATGTTCAAGAATTTAGACAACGAAAACGACACAGAAGTTGGACATGTGTGCAGTGGCAGAGTGTTCAGAGAAGTCCATCTTGCAGATTTGTTCAAG
>JASDQU010437159.1:29018-41824 GCA_032191745.1 Picea mariana | reverse complement strand
CAGTAATCATTGAGGGGGCGACATCCATTTCTCAACCCCCAATTGCCGCTGAATTTTTTGTCTCGTTGTAGGGGCCTACGATATCCCTTCTCTCAGGCTCCAAAAGGCTAGCGGGGATTCCTCATTTCCTGTCACTGAGAGGTCTTCTAGTTTCCAGGGGATTTGGGCTATGGTCTCCCAGATGTTGGTTATGAGCCCTTGCCAAAGAAGGTTGAGAGACGAGGCCTGGTCTCTAAAAATTCTTTTGTTCCTGGTCTTCTAGACCTTCCAGAGGATGAGGCCTAGAAAGAGCATCCATGCACGATTCATGATTGGATTCTTGTATGGGTCTATTTCCCAGTATGAAATTGTCATTGAGATGTCTTATCTATTCTTGTACGATCTTGTAAATAGGATATCCCCTATGTCCCATATATTTGAATCCAACAGGCACGAGTTGAGGAGATGGTTGAGGGTTTCTTCTGCCTTATTACAAAGTAGGCATATCAACGGACTTGTGAACCCTCTCTTTATTACTCTGTCCCATGTTAGAGCTCTTTTGTTCACCACTAGCCAAAGAAAGGTGGCCACTTTCATCCATATCTGAGGGTTCCATGCCTTGGACCGTAATGGGTTATTGGCCTCATTATCCAGGCCTGTGGCTTCTTGGTAGGCTTCTTTTATGTGGAAGTTTCCATCCCCTTTTTTCCCCCATATGATGATCTTCGGACCCTTCCTGTTGGGGGGGATGATGTTTCAGTACTCCCCTCATGACTTTCATAGGGGAATCGTTCCAGTCTATTGGCCATTTTTCTGGTGGGATGCAAGATTTTAAACCCCCCAAGTCCTGTTGTGGGCGATCTTCCTAGTACTGAGCGACTTTTGTTTTACCAACCCTTAGGATCTTTTCTTTTATGGTTTGGAGTCGGTCATCTGAACTTAGGGATGACCTTTTCTCCCAAGCGTATTCCCAAAAAAGAGTTGATCGACCATCATGCAATTCCCATAAGCTCTATGTTCGGACCAACTCTCTATTTTTCGAGGCATAGTTCAATATTGGCAATCCCATTCTTTCTCCTTCCATCTGGATCCAGTCTTGAGGGGGGATTTCATTAGCATATTTCCCCTACCAAACCCAGGCCCAAAGGATTCTTGGGTTTTTAATCCACCTCCAAAATATTTTTGTAGCCAAGGCCTAGCTCAACTTTTGGGGATATTTAAGCCCTAAACCCCCTTGAGACTTTGGAATACAAAATTTATCCCATGCCACAAGGGCCCATTTTCTTTCTCTTTTTGAGCCTCCCCACAGGAATTTTCTCTGTAAAGCTCGAGTTTTTTGGTAGATGTACTCAGGCACTACCAACACAGAGAACAGGTAAACCGACATCACCATAAGGACTGACTTAATAAGAAGGATTCTTATAGGAAAGGTGAGGAATCTGTGAGTCCAATAGTTTAGCCGAGTTTCTAGTTTGGTTAGAAGGTCTTTCCACCCTGGGTTTTTTTACGCTTTATCCAGAACTGGAACCCCTAAGTAGCATGAAGGAAGACTATATCTTTGGAACCCTAAGATTCCAAAAATTTTCCTCTGTAATATGGTTTGGGTGTTAAATAAAAAGATGTAGGATTTGTCCAAGTTGATTTGCATGCCTGAGGCCGAGAGGAAGATATCTAGGGATTTCTTTAGTGCTCTGGCTTCTTGAACCGTAGGATTCTCGAGTAGGGGGGTGTCATAGAAAAATTGAAGGTGAGTTAGTGGCTCTATGTGAGGGGAAATTTCCAACCCTTTTAGGAGACCTTCTCTCTGAGAGTGTTGGAGGAATCTACCTTATAGGCCTTCTGCTAGAATAATAAAGAGGTGCAGAGAAAGAGGATCTCCTTGTATTAAACCCTGGGAGGTGTTAAAAGTTGGAGAGAGGGAGTCGTTTACAAGGATAGAAAATAAGTTCATGAAAGAAAGGGATATGATCCAATTTATACAAGAGGGGTCAAATCCAAAGGCTCCCAGCATGGATTTTAGGAAGTTCCAGTTGATTCTATCATATGTTTTGGATAAATCTAGCTTAAGGAGCATCCCAGGTTTTTTGCTAGACTGCAAGGAGTGTATGGTTTCATGAGCGACTACAATACCATCCAATATTTGTCTCCCCTTAACAAAACCCCCTTGTTTAGGTGAAATGATTTCTTGAAGGATGGGTTTCAAACTTTTTGCTATGATTTTTGTTATAATTTTGTAAACAACATTGCATAAAGAAATGAGATGATACTTATCTGCAGTGTTAGATTCCTTTTCCTTGGGGATTAGGGCGATGAAGGTGGCGTTGAAAGATTGAAGAATCAGATGAGAGTATCTATCTTCCTCCAGCGCTTCCCACAAGTATTTCCAATAATGCTCCAACAAGTTTGGAAGAAATCAATTGTGAATCCAACGGGCCCTAGGGCCTTCCCCTGTGGTATTTCCTTCACAGTTTCTTCCACCTCCGACAGGGTCACTTTCCTCATCAGACTTTTGTTGTGATCTTCAGAGACTATTTTTTGGATAGAGTGTAAGATTAAGTATGTGGGAGCCTTTCGGTATTGAGATGGCTCTGAGAGCAATGAGATGAAATGATCCGTGAGGTGCTTCTCTATATATTCATGCCTTTCAAATGTCTCTCATGCTTCTATTTTCAAGGAATGTATCCAATTTTGGTTACAACGTTGGATGAGAGAGTTATGGAATAATTTAGTATTCTTCTCTCCCTCTTGAAGCTAGAGCATCCTGTATTTCTGACGAAGCATGATTTTCTCTTGTTTGTCCCTTTCATTCAGTTCCTCTCTCAGGGTCGTTTCTATTTGTTGTTTCTCTGGGTCGATCTCTTCCTAACTTATTTCTCATTGCACTTGCTCCATCTTCCTCTCTAGATCACATTTAGCCTCTTGGATATTCCCAAATACCTCTTGATTCCATTTCTTGAGCCTCATTTTTATATGTTTCAACATCTGATGGAATTGATACATTTTTTTTCCATACACCTATTGAGTTTCCCCCCACCATTCCTTCACATTTTGCATGAATTATAGATGCATGGGCCATAACTTTTCAAATCTAAAGGGCTTCAGGCCAAAGTCTAGCCCATCCAGCCATCTTAGCGAGATTGTCCAATGATCCAAACCATAGAGAGGTCTGGTCTCCCCTCCTAGCACTTTATTTTGTCTGAACAACAGTTCTGAGACCAGAAATCTATCTAGCCTTTCGGCTATGTGATGTCTCCCTCCTCTCCTGTTGCTCCAAGTATATCTACCATATTAATGGATTATGTCTATTAGTCAGAGTTGGTAAATGATTTCCTTGAACGCTTGGTCCTCTGGGATAAGACATTAGATGCCTCCTTTCCTGTCTTCCAGGGAGTTTATCATATTGAAATCCCCCCCTACAATCCAAGGTTGGTCATTCGAGCTTGCACCTATCACTTGAATCCCACTTATGAACTCCATATTGTCCCCCGGAGCTTGGGGACTGTATACCTGCGAGATTATTCCTTGATCTATAGTTCCTCTTAACTTGTATGATATGGTTATTATCTATCTTGACTGGTTTATCAGCTCCATGCTGATTTTATTCAGGTTCCACAAGAATGCTAGACCTTGAGAGGCCTCTTCCGCTTCAGAAAATATGACCTCACAATATTTCCATATTCTCCTTGCTATAGATTCCATACTTTTCTTATTGCATTTAGTTTCTTGCAACATAACTATGTCCATATTTTCATGTTTCGGCCCGTTTCTCATAATTTTATCTTTTGAAGCACCATTTAGACCCCGAATGTTCCATGAAAGAATCTTCATAATTAACTTTTAGTTTGAGGGAGGAAATACCTATCTATTAATCCCACTACGTGGCCTAAGTCTATGAAAAGATCCCATGTTTCCTTAGGGACTTGCTTATGTGGCTTTCGGCCTTTTTTTCTCCTCGTCGTCCAATTTCTTGGAGTTCTTTAGAGGGTTAAGTTTTACTCCCAGATTTTCAGGCAAGGAGGTGGGATTATGTATAGTTGGATCTTTGTTTTTCCTCCTGATCATTCTCCTAGTTTGTGAGTGTCTTTTCTTTATTTGGCCACACTCCTTCCTGGTTGTTTGTGTTCTCTCCTTGCTCTGCTAAGATCTGGAATTTGTTCGCGTCTTGTTTGGTTCCTTCCCCTGGGGTTTTTTTCCCTCACCGCCCCACCTTTCTTTTTTGGGTGGATTTTATGAAGCCATTTGTGTCCTTCTCCTCCTTGCCTTTGTTTTTTCTCATAGCTTGGTTCTGGGGGAAATCCCGGAATAAGTGTCCATGTTCGTGGCATTTCCGACAGCGGAATGGGATGTGCTCATAGTCTATGGGATAAACCTAGTCATTATCCTGGAATGAAACAGTGATTGATTCTAGGAGGGTGGCTGTCACATTCATGTACACACAAATTCTCGCATATGAGGTGTATTTAGATGCTTTTGTTATTTCTGAGATTTTAACAAAGGATCCTAGCATGTCATCGATTCCTGCCAAAGTTTCTAGGTGCCAAAACTCGTGGGGTAGGGAGTACAGTCTGATCCAGACAAGGGTTGTAGTGAAGTGCCTATCTTCCTTACTTGTTACCCTAAATAGTTTCACTTGCCTTCAAACCCTAACCTTCTCCTCCTTCTTTCTCCATCGCTCCTGTATCTTGTTGACATCCATGAGAAGTTGTGATAGTTACCAGAGAATGGGACAACCTATTCAGTTTGATGAAACGCCACTTCAGACTCAACTCATGGTGGAACCTTTTGAAAAGTGGACTCTTTATTTTATGGGGCATATCTTGCCTCCATCTAGACAGAAATCTCACATCTTGGTTTGCACTGACTACATCATCGAATGGGTTGAAGCCAAAGCACTTCTGAAAATTACGAAAAAACCAGTAGCATATTTTCTCTACGAGGAGATCTTTGTCCACTATGGTGTACCATGGTATATTGTTATTGTTACATATCAAGGGATCCAGTTAAGTTCCAAACTCATTCCTTCCATCACTATCCAGTATCATATTTGATCCAAAATGGATCCAGGAAGGACAAAATTTCAAATTTCTTGGAATCTAATGAAACCAACGCCATTACGTAGGGCTTGTCATTCTTATTTCGGCCATATATGTTTTTCCGAAAATGCACACCATATGTGAAAGTTATCGCGATCTGAAGTTCAGGTCAAACATGCAAAAAAGTCAAAGTCAAAGTCAAAGTCAATTGTTGACGTAAACAATACGTCATGATGACATCAGCAGGGTGACATGGCATCACCAGGAGCTAGCACGTGTCAGGAGTTTTTGGCGTTTTGGGGCTGAGTTGGACCAGTACAGAAGTGACATGTGGCACTATATGAAAGTGACACGTGGCACTATACGAAAGTGACACATGGCAGTAAGGAAGTGACATGTGGCACTATACGGAAGTGACACATGGCACTGTATGAAAGTGACACATGGCAGTACATATGTTGATGTGGCAGGGTGACACGTGGAAGTACAGATGCTGATGTGGAACTGTACGAATGCTGATGTGGCATTGTACGGATGCTGACATGGCACTATACGTGCACTGTACGAATGATGATGTGGCACTGTACGAACGATGACATGGCAGATTCACATGGTCGTACAAATGACATGTGGCATATGACTGTGCATTAGTGATGTGGCTCGAGCCAATGGCGAGGTGACACATGGCCCAATTAGGAGGCACCACATAACACCTTTTAGAAGGTCAAAATTTTTTCGGTTCCAGCAAATCTGGCAGAGATCCTCCAAATCTGGTCACGGAATCTCACAAAATCTGGCTAACTGTCGCTAAGTTTGGAAACTTTCACTAAATTTGGTGGAGTCTGGCTTATTTAGTCGGGCACGAAAATCGAGAAAAATGAGTTTTTTGGCATGCAAATCGAGACTGTATGGATCTGACAAGGTGCAACATTGGGATTCGTACCGAGGGGAGGTGTCAAGGGACTTCTCAAAAGCAGGTTGACTTTAAACTCAAAAGTTGCAAAATTTCGAGGGGATTCCGAATATGGCTTCTGTTTCTGCACCCAAGTAACCGAACGAAAAAGTGCCTCCAGAGCCCGAGATGTCGATCCAAGCATAGTCGACTTTATACTCAAAAGTCTCATAATTTCCTGTTCCATCCAATGGTGATGTCTATTTCTATCTAGAAGTTGCAGATTTGAAAGGTGGTTTCAAGAGATGTTATGTAAGCCTTTCTTTTGTATTCTTAAAGAATTAAATTTTAATAAGAAGCCTTCCCCACAAAGACAAAGGCCCGAATACATAGGCAAACTTGTGTTGAACTCCGTTATCAATATTGGTGTTATGGTTTTGATTTTTTTACTTCTTATATGGCTGCAACTTCTTTCATTAAGCTTATTCTCTTAATTCCTAAATGTTAAATCAACTCATGCATAAATTTAACCAAAGTCTTTAAAATATCAATTACGGATCAAGTGGTATCAGAGCAAGTTGATAGTTGGTTGTTTGAGTTTGCATAATTACCAGGGAAAAGCTAAGTCGTGGTGAAGGCGAGCTTGTAGAAGGAGATCCAGAGATTGGATCAAGAAAGAGGACATCTCAAAGTGAGAAGATGGCATCAGAAGAAGGACTTTCTCAAAATGAAAGAGAGTTTCAAAAAACTTTCTTTGCCATGTCGGAGATGGTAAAAGTGTTGTATGTTGATTACTTGGAATAGAGAGACCGGTTCAAGGGGAATCTTCAAAGTAAGCCAAAAGTGAAGAAGGATAGGACCCTCCTAAAATTCCTCCTTCAACTCTTTCATCTCCATCTTCTTCTTCTTCTTCAAGTACAAATTCAAATTCTACTGCAAGAAAACATTCTCATAAACATAAGCCTAATATTCCATTACTTAAACTTGATGTAATTTTTTTTTTTGCCTATGTATGATGGTGAAGTTAATGTTGAGAAAATTGATCACTGGGTTAGACAAATGGAGGTATATTGTAATGTGAAACAAATCAAAGATGAGGCAACCAAAATCAGATTGGCATCGCTTCGTCTTGAAGGCACAACTCTCATCTGGTGGAAAAGTAAAATGCAACATGGAACTCAGCAAGTTGGTAAGATTTTTCCATCAAAGCATGATTTTATCTCCGCACTTAGAAAACATTTCTATCCTTTGGGGTATAAGGAAAAGGATTTAATTGAATGGAAAAGTCTTAAGTTGAGAAAAGGACGGTCAGTGCAGGAACATACAGATGAATTTCATAAGATGGCTTTGATGTCAGATTTTCCATTGACTACACAAGAAAGTCTTATGAAGTATATAGGAGGTTTTCCTACTTGTATTCGTAATATTGTATTCATGTTTGGACCTACTAATATTGATGAGGTTTCTGTCCAAGAAACGTATATTGAAGCAGGGAACACTGGAGTTAATGTATCAGGGGAATCATCTTCAAAGATATATGGCAAAGGAAAAGGGAATGGGAATAAAGAAAATTCAGTGACAGTGAAGGAAGAGAAGCTCTCTTGCAAGCATTGCAAGAAAGAAGGGCATGATGATGAACATTGCTGGAAATTGCATCCACAAAAGAAATCGAAGTGGTTCAAAGAGAGGAAAGGGAGATAAAAAGTTGCAACAACAACACGACCAATATACTTGGGATCAGATTCAGGTGATGAGTCTAAGATTACAACAGTTGGTTTGTTAGGTAAAATTGGTGATGGTTTTGAGTCAAGAAGTAAATTGTTTCATATAAGGGTCGTAATGAAACATACTAAGATCGATACATTGATAGATAGTGGATCTCAATCTAACTTAATTTCAGAAGAAGTGGTTAAGAAATTGGGATTAAACACTAAGATGCATCACAAACCCTATTCACTAAATTGGATAAGCAAAGATCACAAATTTCCCATAACAAAGCAATGTATCATAAAATTTGCAATTACATCTAAGTATGTGGATGAAGTAATATGTGATGTGGTGCCGCTAGAAACATGTGGAATGATATTAGGAAGCCCTTATTTATATGATCGCAAATCAATCTTCTACATGGAACATAATCAATATCACTTAACCAAAGAAGGGACAAAATATCTTGTACATGCTCATGATATTAAAGCAAATCAATCTCTTCTAACAATGGAACAATTAAAGAAGGCATCTTATGCAAGCAATACACCTATAATTTTGACAAGTAAAGTAGTTGATCTTAATCATGAACATGAGATGGTTGTAGAATGGAAGTTCAATGATACTTTGCTTCAAGATAAGTTAATGTCAAGCAAGCCAGTCAAACATATTGGTTTAGTTTCAGTCATATTTTTGATGTTATCATTGCTAATGTTATCTACATGGATGGTAGTGGCTTCAGTAAGATGTGAATGAATTCAAATGGCTAATAATATGCATTTATTTGTCATGGTTATTATGCAATTGATTATGATGCGACAGGTGCACAGGACAGAGTTTAAAGACAAAGGACAAGTGGGGAGGCCTATCTCGCACTTGACGACTAGTTAATACCCTTTTGGAGGACCAAAAGGTCTTAGTGGGGAGGAATGATCCAAAATGGATCCAGGAAGGCCAAAATTTCAAAGTTCCCAGAATTAGACGAAACTAGCTCCATTGAGTAGAGCTTGTCGTGTCGATTCCGACCATATATTTTTTTTTTCTGAAAATGTACACCGTATGCGAAAGTTATCGTGATCTGAAGTTCAGGTCAAACAGGCAAAAAAACCAAAGTCAAAGTCAAAGTCAACAGGTCAAATTCAACTGATGATGTCAGTAATATGTCATGATGTTGTAAACATGACATCATGATGACGGCAGCAGGGTGATGTGGTAGCACCAGGAGCTAACACGTGTCAGGCTTTTTTGCGTTTTTGAGCTGGGTTGGACCAATATGGAAGTGACACGTGGCATTGTATGGAAGTGACATGTGGCACTATACGAAAGTGACACGTGGCAGGGTGACACATGGCAGTATGGATGTTGACGTGGAACTATATGGATGCTTACATGGCATTGTACGGACGTTGACATGGCACTGTACGGACGTTGATGTGGCACTGTATGGACGTTGACATGGCACTATATGGACGATGACGTGGCATCATACGAATGATGACATGGCCATACGGATGACACAAGGAAGATGACTATGCAACAGTGATGTGGCTAGGGCCAATGGCGAGGTGACCCGTGGCCCAATGAGGAGGCAGCACATGGCACCTTCTAAAAGGTCAAAAATTTGGCAGTTCCACCAAATCTAGTGGTTAACACCAAATCTGGAGGAGATCCTCCAAATATGGAAAAATCTCGCTAAATATGGCTAACCGTCGATAATTTTGGAAACTATCGCTAAATTTGGTGGAGTCTGTCTTATTTGGCCAGGCATGAAAATCGAGAAAAAGGAGTTTTTTGGCACACAAACAGAGACTGTATGGATTGTACGGATCTGACAGGGTGCAGCATTGGGATTCATGTTGAGGAACTGCTTAGAAGCAGGTTGACCTTATACTCAAAAGTTGCATAATTTCGAGGGGATTCCGAATATGGCTTCTGTTTCTACATCAGAGTAGCCGAACAGAAAAATGCCTCTAGAGCCCAAGATGTCGATCCAAACATAGTCAACTTTATACTTAAAAGTCTCAGAATTTCCTGTTCCAGCCAATGGTGATGTTTGTATCTATCTAGAAGTTGTAGATCTAAAAGGTGGTTTTAGGAGCTGTTATGTAAGCCTTTCTTTTTTATTCTTAAAGAATTAAAGATTAATAAGAAGTATTCCCCATTGAGACAAAGGCTTGGCGACATAGGAAAACTTGTGTCGAACTCTGTTATCAATCTTGGTGTTATGGTTTTGATGTTTTTACTTCTTATATGGCTGTAACTTCTTTCATTAAGCTTCTTCTCTTAATTCCTAATGGTAAATCAACTCATGCATAAATTTAACCAAAGTCTTTAAAAGATCAATTACGGATCAATATTCAACATGGGATGTCTACACCATACCATCCACAAGCCATTGGCCAAGTGGAATTTACCAATACAATTTTGGAGTCCATTTTAACTAAGATTGTGCAGATCCATCGCAAAGATTGGGCCAACAAACTTCCAAAGGATTTGTGGCCTATCCCACTTGGAAAAATACCATTGGTTTCACACCTTATGAACTTGTGTATGGTAAGCATGTATTACTTTCAATTGAGTTTGTAGTGAAGACACTAATAATAACTCTACATGTGGGATTGGATCTCTCAGAATCCTAGAAACACCGCTTGGAACAAATCGATGAACTTGATGAAATTTGTCAAGCTTACTTACATCACACCTTTGTTGTTCAACAACAAAGAGAAAAGTGGCATGACAATTTCATCAAGAAAAAGAAGTTTCAAGCAGGAGATTGGGACCTTTTGTATGACTGAAGGGAAAGATTTATACTCGTTGTCTAGGACCATACAATATTGAAATTGTGTATGAAAATGGTTCTATAAAGCTACGTACCATCAATGAATGTTGAATACCTCTCATGGAAAATGGTCATCACCTGAGATTATATGATAAACCATTGTCCAAAGATGATTTCATTAAAAATCTTGCTACTTGTTCAAATTTGGAGGTTGTTGATACAATTTCCATGCTACTTGTACCTCCAACAAACTAATTTTCTCTTTGTATTAAAAAAAATGAAAAAAGAAAGAGAAGTTTTTTCCAAAATGATATCAAAATTGGAGGTTGTGGGACTCCTAGAGATTAATGATATCAATTCAGTTGCATGAGGAACCTTATAAAAATGGCCAAAATGTGTAACAATTATTCCTCTATGAATAGGGAGTTCTAGTATTCAGAGAATTACAGCTAACATAAGTGATCAAATTTAAATTTAAGTTCAAGCAAAGATCATAACTAGTAGATTGAAATTGCATGTCCCAAAACTAGGCAGTTTTTATTTGGGGGGAACACGTATGATGGTAAAATTGGAACTAAATTGGGTTTTTATAGGCTTAGGTTTACAATTGCTATTGACCTGAAACAATGTAGGATTGGGCACACTGAGTGTAAAATTTTGTACAAGTGAAAAAGATTCACACTTGTTTTGATGGAGTGTTAATGTTGCTCAATGATAATAGAGAGATTAACAATATTTTTAATATCACAAACTATTATAGAGTAGGCACAAACTATTATAGATTAGGCATAGGCATAGTTATGATAGATAAATACTCTAGTACATTGCACAATTTAGAGAAACATGAATGGGACTTTAACATAATATCAATCACTACAAAGAAATGGTTATAGAGACTTGGAAAATGATTGTTTTTTGTGAATAATGAAAACAAGAATATTTCATGAATAATGTGCTTAAAGAGGAGAGATATTAGATGTTGACTTAAGTCTCCAATTTGTCACTATTTTAAACTTTATAAAAGAAATTGAGCAATGTGAACATGAAATTGCAAGGTATTTTGTGTTTTTAGTGGAAGAAGGTGTAAGGTTAGTACATCGTGAAAAAAAGGAGATTTTAATTTTCTTTAGATTTGATATACAAACTAATTATGAAACAATATTATACATGGGGAAGATGATTATCACTTTGTTCAAGATGTTGTGCTTGTTGAAAAGTCAACAAGAAATGTGTGTCTAATTTATTTTCCCCTTAAATAAATTGGACAATAAATATTAATATATTATCTCATAATTACTTGAAAATAGTTAACTGAAATGGAAAATCAGTTAGCTATAAGAAATTCGAGTTCAAAGGTTGAATGGTGGGACATGGAAGTCCAATTAATTGTAACTAAGTGACTTGAAGTTGTAACAGAGTTATAAGTGTAGTTATGTGAGTTGTGAAGTAGTTTAACTTAGTTAAGTGAGTTAAGCTCAATTGTACTAGTTGTAACTGAACTTACACTAGTGTGAGTTCAGTAAATTAATTATTAATTAATTCACAATTAGTGATCTCACATGCAACTGAAGATTTACCACTATTAACTACATGCATGTCAGATCCATTGGAGACCCAGTTGAGATAATAGGTGAAAGGGACAGTTTGTCTATCATTTGTGATTTGAGTGAAGTGCACTCATGCAATGACACACACAATGGATGTGCCCATGAGGAATGTGCAGCCTAGGCAAGAGGAATTCAAATTCATTTGCAAGGATTGCGTAGAGGAGGCAGTCTGTCTGGAGGCAGAGAATTGACACATGTATTTGCTGATTTTTGTATGACAGTGTGAGACGATTGTATTGTACTGAGAGGTCTTGGATTAGATTTTTGTATGATATTGTTTCATGATCCATGATATACATAATATATGATAGTGGGGTTTTTAGCTTTATGCTTTCCCTGTAAAAAATTTGTGTTATGTGTGATTGATCTTTCTTCTTGATGTTGCAATTGGCGATCGTGTTTTAAATTCCACAAGAATATTAGTAGAAGCGATTCTGTATTTAACAGTGGAATATAATTGTTAGATCAGGAGAATCCAGGAAATACATAATTTGTATTGAAAGTTCTACATGGTATCAGAGCACATGAGATTGCAAAAGCTGAGTTTGTGATTGGATAGAATTTGAATTTGCAGAAAGACCTTCTTGGTGCTATAGTTGATTCAAGATCGAAATGGATTTTAATGGCTTGAGGTTGGAGTATGCACTCGAGGGAATCTTGAACTACATTTTTTGGAAGGAAAGGATGGAGGAATTACTCGAGGACAATGGCTTGAAGGAATTCATTGACAAAGATTTTCCTAAGCCAAATGCTGCAGACACTGCAAATATTCATGCATGGAAAAAGAAAGTGTCAAAGGCGAGGAGGAT
>JASDQU010437158.1:45483-69841 GCA_032191745.1 Picea mariana | reverse complement strand
AATACGATTCACATGAGAATACACAGAAAGATATTATATTTGAAGGAAGAAAAGAACAAAGAAAAAGTAAAAAAGGTGCAAAGCAACAGAACAAGCACAACAAATATACAGATAGTAAATGAAAAAATGAACAATGGAATATGAAATAAGAGTACAGGTGTCCACCTCTATAATTCCTCGTCTACATTCCCATCAAAGAGTCCATCGTCCTCTCCAGCCATTATGTTTGTTTAAATGTAGCAATGCAGGGAAAATACAACGCACATGAAGTAGGTTAGTATGCAGGAAGACATGTAATGAAGATAAGTTATTATGTAGCAAGGTACGCAACATCTACATACAATAAACTAGGTGAACACATATACAAACAATAAATGAAATACAAAACAATGCAATATGAAATAATAGTACAAACATGCACCTTTCTATCTCCTCTTCAACCGATGCAGTCAAGACTCCATCGTTTTCTCCAGCTATTCTGTTTGTTTGAATGTGGGAACGCACAAAATACAAAGAACATGAATGGAAACTGGTATCCACCGGAGAACAAGTAATATGTACATACAGTAAAAGAGACTCAACGAATAGTCTAAAAGATAGGCAAGCATGCACCTTTCTATCTCCTTTTCAACCGATGCAGTCAAGACTCCGTCATTTTCTCCAGCTATTCTGCTTGTTTGAATGTGGGAACGCACAAAATACAATGAACATGAATGGAAGCTGGTATGCACCGGAGAACAAGTAATATGTACATACAGTAAAAGAGACTCAACGAATAGTTTAAAATATAGGCATAAGCATGAACTTTTGTGCTTCTCCATCCATAGCTGTAAATATGTAATTTTTTTTCCCTGCCCAAAATATATTACAAGCCACAAAATATTACGAAATTGCATGGCCGTAGCTAAACAATTTTTGTTTTTTTGCAGAAAAGTATCCATATATGCTTCCACCGATGGAAATACACGTTCTTTATCCTCTACACAGACTGTTGTGCCCACGATACAAGATTTTGGTTTTCCGGGGCAAACTACCCAGATATGGTTCCAGACATGGAAATATAATTTTGCAGAATCTTTGTTGTACATATTATATCTCAAGTACAAGACAAATTGTATTGTGGGCACACCAGTTTGTGTAGAGGATAAAAAACATGTATTGTCATATGGGCACATTTCACCATACATGGTTTATAAATGTAGCCTGTATATGTTTTATTTTAACAAAAAACAACGGATATTGCAATTTCACATGTACTTCTCGAACTATTTTTCATGCAACTATTTTCTATCACGTCAAAACCGAAGCACCAGCAAAATCTCATAGCAGAACATATATTGACCTCGCCAGACATAAAAAATAACACAATTACATGTCCACCTGTGGGTGCAGGGGCTCAACATCGTAAAGCGCCCAAAAAAAAACAATAACAATACAAAAAAAAACAGCTCCAGCTATCGGCGCAGGACCCCAACCTTGCAAAGCTGAATCAAACAAAAGAAAACAACAAGCACCAAACTAGCGAGAAAGCACGAACATGCCCAACTACAGCCCCAGGGCCCCAAAGCGTAAACTTGAGCCATACAAACACAACCAACAACCGATGAACCAACGAACTAGCGAACAAGCAACAACCACCAAACTAGTAAACAACATATGTATCTCCAACGATTACAAAACTGCAGCTGAAGCACAGAAGGAACCGATAACATACGACGAGCATGCCAGTAGAAATAAGAAAAAATTCTTACTTTCAAACTACAAACACTGAACAACAAAGAAGGAATAGAAAATGAAACTATGGCATGGAAACTTACTCCGAAACGATGAAAGGTAGAAGCTCAGGTCGAATTGTGAACCAAACAACAACAACAAGCAACAACTGACGAACCAACGAAGAAGAAGCACTCACAAAACCAGTAAACAATGTATTTAGCTTCAACGATGACGAAATTGCATTGCAAGGCTAGAAGAAGGATGAAACATATAATGCCTATTCAACTAGCGGTGGACAACAATATTGTGCAAAATCACTGCAACATTGTATGGAAAATTTCAAGGAAAAATGTACTCCGAGAAGCGTATTTAGATAAACATTTAAGGCTATCGGGTTCTCTAAGGATCTCATGGTATGCAAACATTTAAGTCGTTAGGCTTGTTGGAGGACCTCGCGTCATGCAAACATTTAAGCTGTCAGGTGTATTCAAGCACCTAAAAAAAAGTGTGAATACATTTCAATACAAATACATGCGGCAATGACGTTATAAACTTTGGAATTATTGATCACTATAAAGCTTGGATATCTAAACATTTTAGTATGATTAGTACAAATAAAAAAAGCACCGTATATGATCTAAGACAATGGCAGAAGAAAAATGCTAAGACAAACATTCGAACTAATGCTAGTATTAATCCACCTTCAAGTAATGCATAAGAAAAATATATCATTCAAAAAGACTTTAGACGATGAAAAAGTTTGGATATGCTAACATATAAAATATTCGAAATAGCGAAGCCGACAATAAGACCTCCAATCTGTTATCCAATCAAATCACTACATATATGGTACTTTTTATTATATAAAATTCAATGTTTTTAGTTCCCTAGCTCCAACAATAGATATTATGCAAATATTTCCGGTCAAAGGACAAACTAATGTGATGTCAACGAATTATCGATCACTATAGTCCTTCTATGCCTACGACAAGAACTAATAAGAATCACAACAAAGAAATGCAAGCTATAACTCAAGATATGGACATTTGAGATTGGATCCATGGTCATCTAATAGATGGATTACCCAAAGTAAACTAAAATCGAAACATTGAATTAAAAAAAAACGCCTTACGATGTAAAAACCTTAAAATTTTTACACTTAACTCTACATGCCAAATCAAAAAAAAACTTTACTAATTTCAAAATATTATCCTTTTTCTTTCTCACAAATCCAAATTATCACTTTGTATTAAATATTCAAAAAGTTCAAACCAATGAGCAACATATATCGAGAAATTTATTCTTGCTTTCATTTTCTTATGACATGGTTTTTTCCTAGTGGTGTTATGTTTTAGTCAATCATGCCCCGAGACATAAGACATGCAATTGACATTTACATCTTAGCTTTTAATACATAAATCAACTATGGATATGATTTTTTACTATACCCCTCTTAGGCACTATCCAATCCAAAAATGCATTCACTGAGTATTAGTTCAACATTCGATCAAATTTATTTTTGCATTTACCCAATGTCAAGAGATGATGAGAATGTCTTAATGAGAAGAAGATGTATTTTCAATTATAAAATCAAATAAACAAATGGTATTTATTTTAAATGTTATTTCATGATAATGCATGATAAGACCAATTTAGGTTTTAATGATACGAATTTTATTTATTTATTTTTTCTCTTTTCTCTCGACCTCAAAAACATCGGAAATGTTTTAAGTAGTGAATTTTGCCAATGACCTGCCATCGACAAGTACCACCATGACATCATCATTGCCATCTCATGTTAATTACTTACAATGGGGTAAATGTCCAAAGTTATTGTCGTGGATAGGTCTATGAATAATCTCCAATGAGATATATGGTTATGGTTGAAGATCAAAATCAAAGCTCGTAGAATCTTTTGGAAACTTTGGGGCCATCTCACATATCACTTTCTCACTGTAGCCCATGTTCAAGCTCTCAATTTT
Source organism: Picea mariana (assembly GCA_032191745.1). Taxonomy (NCBI): domain Eukaryota; kingdom Viridiplantae; phylum Streptophyta; class Pinopsida; order Pinales; family Pinaceae; genus Picea; species Picea mariana. Next base: position 66,143 of record JASDQU010437158.1, on the reverse strand, counting down.
CTTCAACTTAGATCGGTTCCAATGCTTTCCAAGGGGATGTGAATTTAATTAACCACATATTGACATTGTAAAAACTTTAGAAAGAATATAATCTAGACAAATATTAAAAATCAAAAGAATATTTATTATAAAGTATCGATTGCAAAAGTTTTCATCCTTCATAATTGAAATCTTTTATTTCCTCTTAATTCTCTCCTTGAGCTTCTTAAATATCTATTAGTCTCACATTGGAGAGCGTCATAAAATTCTTCATCTTCTCACTAACTTATGCACATAAGTCTTTTTCTCCAAAGGTTAGCATATGTTCTCATTATTGATTGTCGCTCTTATTCAACTAAAAAAAGGAATCATAACATCTCTTATCATTTCCATGTATATGCAACTTGTATTGGAGGGAAATTTGATGATGAGGCACCACCTATTTATTTTACTATCAATATAACCCTTTCCTTAGGCACAATTTGTTGAATCATCTTTTCCATTTGTCCTTTATTTCGGTTGATGATTGATTTATTTCGGTTGATGATTGATTGAAGATGCCCTACTAAAGGAAGATTCCACCTAGCCATTTCCCAATGAACATCCCCTTGGGGTGTTATATACATTTGTGTATATTCATTTATTATCTCTTAGTCAGGGATAAAATAAATCCAAATCAAGTGTCTTTAGACCTACCCCTTAATTTTGAGATATCGCTTGCTTGTTTCTCATTTTTTTAAAATAAGAACCTTAGTTATTGGTTGATTGAACCAATCTTAAAGTATCTGGATCTCTTTCCCAATCGTTGGAGGACAAATATAAATAATTCTGAACAGATGATATGTGTAATCATCAACAAATGTTCGAAAAACAAGGCATGCATGAGCCTTCAACCAATACTTTACATGGAGGTGGAATTTATGTCCACATATAACACAATAACCACAATTAGAATCAAAATGTTTCTTGAAAACAAATAAAAAGATTATTATATTTATGAGTTCTTTTTTATCATAAAAAAATAATAGAATTAAAAGATTAGCATAATTCACAAAAGTAAAACTTACTAGCAATTGACATGTTTATTGGTGTTTTCAAAAGTCGGTGGTTGATTAATGAAAATATTTGTCATGCTTACTAAAGAAAACAAAAGAGGAATGCTATAATAATGTGTTTGCTTCATTATGAATTGTCTTCCAAGAATATATCCTTAGTGTTCAAGAAGGTTTCAACGAACATGCAATTTAAATTTTTCTTAAGGTAGTTGTCTGCTTAATGACAAGCTTGTTGTAATTGTTTTCTTGATTAATCATTTTTTTCTTCTTACTGTTAGCATTCTAATTTCTAATCTCTAAATGGAGTTCATGGATTATTAATACTGACATCAAGAAGTGCAAGATGAGTGCTTAATGTTTATGTGTGCATAAGAGGAAGGGTAACACGTGGTGAAGGCTTGAGTATCCTTGATTGTCTAGATCTACTATCTCGTCATCGTTGTCTCTTAGAATGAGGCAAGAGACCGTGAATACATTCCACACAAGTAGTAGTGGCATGTGGATCCCAACAATAGTCCACTTCTACTCCTCTTACAAATTCTACAAATAATTGTGATGCAAAAGTTCATCTGACCTATTTATTACTAAGCCATCTCCCATTTCTCTGGAAGAACTATAGGAGGGCATGATTTCTCATGTAATCATGTGTAAACTGGAAAATCAACAATGGTAATCTAGCTTGAAGAAAATTTAATCATGGAGGAAACACCTAATGATTCATAAGTTGATTTTGAGTCTCCTAATGAACTTCATCCAAGATTCATATGATGTTCACTAGATAATGCTCTTGTCCCAACATAAAAAAATTAATCAAACATGATCTAATAGTCCACACATTGATTGATAACATCCTTTTTATCCTCCATTAAAACAACAATTTATGGCCATGCTCATACACTTGTCAATTTCAACATGCAAACATCTAATGCATTGGGGCATGTTAGTCATTAAATAGTCTTTTATGGCAGATCACATAATCCATAAAATTGTATATAAACCTTTGGATTGGTGCTTCCAACTAAACCTCAAACCCATAATGGTCTTATACCCAATATACAACAAAACATTCCATGTGACCTATTGTGGGCCCAACCTATGCAAAACGTGCATGATGACAAACATTCTACTAGTCGATCTCCTCTCCTTGTTCATGCTCTACCTCCACAACAACACTCTTATTGTGCTCATGCTCAACCTTTACAGTTACATGCTCTCCTTGCATGTGCTTGGACTCCATAACAAGAGTCCCACCATGTTGGGGAATGTCTTCCAAAACAAAATCTTGAAGGAACACAATGTGCTTTATCTCATTAATATGACATGTGATAGGATATCACACATCAATTTGGTGTTTGGCTAGACCATGACCTTGAGATTAGAATATTGGTATTATTATTTATGAAATGAGGCAGTGGAAGAGGAAATGGAAGCAAATACTAGTCAAAATATTGCATTGGACAAAACATATTCCTCTAAATTTCATGGAGGCAACTGGTCCCCAGGCTCCATTAAAACATGTAACTGGATATCGAAAGAATTCACAAAAAATAATTCCTTGTATTGTTAATGACCACTACAGGGCATAGGCCTAGAACTTCTCCATGGATGATGTCAGTTAGTGTTGGGAAATGACCCACTAGCTCAAAGTTACATATAAACAAAAAGTTTAGAAGAATTTGGATCTCTCAATGCATGAAAAAATCTCAATCATTCTTAGGGAAGGAAAAAACAAGATCGATAAATATCTCGTGTCTATGTACACACACACACACGTATATATCAATCGACCACTTGAAGATCTTATCACATATAAAGAGTTTTAAAATTGGATATCCATTGATATAAGTAAGTAACGTCCATCAATGTCCATGCTACATGCATATCGTAAATTTAGATTTTGTCATTATATACCCATAATATTTGGGTTGGTATATGATTTCATATTGCTCGATATAAGTAATAACAATCGAGATATGATTACATGCCAACCAATATTGGTGACAATATCGACCGCATTCATCGCCATCAATCTCCATGTTGCTCTTATATCAGTTTAATTTTTATATTTAAACACCATAATATATTCAATCAATATATGATTTCATATTGAGCAATACTTGATTGCATATCAACTGATGTTGGTAAGAAGATCCGCATAGTGTCAATGCCGCTGTGTCTTATCGTCTTATAGGTTCAAGAGTAGAAGAGGTTAAGAGAAAAAAAACATAACAGAGAAACATAAAGGGGAATATTGCCTTAGGAAGTGAATAGAAAACAAGTTTTTTATTTTTTGTTTTTTACATTAATTCAATATGTTTGAGACATAGAGAAGTAAATCCCATTATAACTTTACAATTGAATGTAAAAAATGGAAAAAAATAGATAACAATTAGAAGAAAGAAAAATATGATATCGAAAAAATTGCTTTTATACAAGTTGTACTTTTAGTGTTTATCAAAGGCACAAAGCACGAAAATGTAAATAAGACCACATTATATTTTCGCATTAATCAAAATAAATCTATGCAAACTACAATGTTGCTTTCTTGGTAGAAATTTTTTTAAGTTCATAAAACATTGGATCCAATTTTTGAACCAATGCATTAGGGCGAAAAATGATTATAGGAGTCCAAGGAAAGTTGATATTTTGCTTTCATGTGGCAAACAATTTTTCTGAAGTACCCACTAGAAGGTATAATGCATAAATTTCAAAAGACCAAATAGATACAACACCTATCAACCAATAGGAAAAATGATCTCTTTTATCAATGAAACTGAGCATTCTTATTAGATTGCATAATGCATGGCTACATTATGTTATTGATAGTTGCAATGCTCAAATTAGACAAAAAACAAATGGACTTAAATGTCAATAGTAGCTCCCTAGAAATTTGCAAGGAGAACTTGAACTTTTGTAATAGCTTATAATCAACTAACTTTCCTAGAGCACACGAAAAATCTTTAGTATTAAATGGTCAACATAACACTTCTTTGTTTTTTGCTTTTAGAAAACCAATTTTGTGTTTTGATAGAAAGTACTTGAGGTGTTAACTACAAAGAATGATGCATCCATCTAATAGGAAAACATAGGAACAACACACATGAAATACTATAGAGGATATATTTAGACACCTAAAGCCCAAATAACCCTTGTCAATAGAGGAGATGCTAAATCAACATCGATGCATCAATAGCAAAACAAGAAATATAGCTTTGATAGCCCTAAGAAATGAGGCTACAATAAAGATATTCTATGAACAAAAGCATAATCAAACTGCATGTTGCAAACACGCACTCAAAATCTTTTTAGAGCAGTTGAATCTAATATTTTGAAAACAAATAAACCAACATCAAATGATTTATTGTAACAAAGATTCCTATTATCTTCCACACTGGATAATGCACTTTTAAGCATAATGGGCATAGAGCCAAAACATATTATTGGGTGCATTGACTATATACCAAGTACTTTAATTTATGATCTGTAGTGGATAGAGTCAGGATGTTACATTGAACCAATGCACGAAAGTGGAAAATGACTCTAAGAGACTAAAAAAAAGTTGATTTACCCAATACCATGAAAACTAGAGTGGAATGAGAATGATTTATGTTAAAAGAAAAGAGAAAAAAATCAAAGTAATGTCATAAATATGTTCACGAACGATAAAGATGTAAGTCAATTATTCAAAAGAAACTTTTTATATGGCATTGTTTATCAAAAAAACACTCTCAAAGATAATATGTGACTCATCATTTTTTACAAAAAATTAATATTTGCATGTCATATAGTAGAAATCTATATGTATGTTAGTTTGAGAAAACTGATGTCTCCCCTAGTTGACATAGAAGTTGTTGACCCAAAAATCTACTTTGGGTTCAACATGATGTTTCTCATTTTTATATCTTTCTAGGCTAGCGGGAGGGTTGTTCTGAGCAGCCTATCAAGCCCTGATTCTAGTCAAAGAAAGTGGTAGTAGTCATAGTCATTATGGGTCTTGCCCCATTAAAGAGCATCATGAGGTTACATTCATTGATTCATTCTAGCACATAGTGACTTATCAGACACTAGAAGAGTATCAATCATCAATTTTAAGTCACTTGGTCTCAGTTTAAGTCAGTTAAAGGGTTCAAATTTCAGTTAAGTCAATGCCTTAGTTATTAATCAAGGGTTAGTAAGGCTAAACGGATTTCATAGTTACAATGTTCCCTAGCCTGCTATCACCTATTGGACATCTTCATGATGTTCATCAATGTCGTTGTATCCAACGGTATCTTGTCGACACTCAAGCATGCTCAATCCGACCTTGTTCAAATTTTTTTGGGACCATAATATTTTTCCCCAAAGGGAGTCCATCACAAGATTATTTTGGAGTTATGAAACACTCCCATGTCAAAAATCCCTATGTCAAGTCTGGTTAGTTCAAATTTCATGAGGTGAGGACTTAGTTTGCAAAATTTTCAACATTGGCCCCTTTCACTGGTCACTAGGTGGGACGCAAATAAGCCCGACCTTAATCTGATTATAATAAGGAGTTATGATATCTTTTAAGCAAATATGATCACTCTAACTAATTTGCTTGGGATAAGCTTTCTAATGAACCCTCATTTACCTGATTCTTACACCGTATGACCTTGTTTTAGCCTTAAGAGATCAAGGGAAAAAATGGCTTAAAATTGACCAAATGCACCTTGGGCACAAATGAAAAGATATTTCAATTAAAAATAAATAATAAATAAATCAAGTGATTTTAGCAAAAGTTGGCAACTGGGAGGTTTGAACTCCAAACCTCCCACCAAGGACATGACTAAACAACCTTACACTAGCCAACATCCCCAACCACCAAGTCGTGAAGGGAAAGGGAGGCAATATGTTTTAAACACTTGCACAAATACCAAGAAAAGGCACGAGAGTGCCACACACTCCCTCCCATGCAAATTTGATTTGGGGGTATTTTCCTCTTTCTCCTTCATTCGTTTTCATTCACCCTTCATCAATTTAGGAGTATTGGAGTTCATGGAGGTGGATGACTTCACAGGGCAACCATTCCAAGCACCCAACCCATGGATTTTGCAAGTATAGATAAATTGTCATGGTTGATATCTCTCATATATTGCATGATTTCATCTAGTTCATGATTCAAAAGTATGGTTTATGGTTGAGATCAAATTTTCATGGTTCTTTTTCTGTGATTCATGGTGGAGTGTGTTGGGTTTTGAGTGTAGATAACAGATTTGTGTGTTGAATGGTTTATCAAACTAGATTTTGATGGAAGAAATGTGATGCAACCCTCATTCCCTCCTAGGGGTTGCGCGACCTCTCGGTCTAGGATTGTTCAAATCTCTGAGTTGGATCAGCTCTTCGAGACCCTGCTAGCCCCCAAATCAATTCTACACAGGCCCATTTTTCTCCTCAGGCGCAGGTCCTATGTAATTTGCGGGCCCTTTTCTTTGCGTTCTTGGCAGTTTTAAACTGGTGGGCGCTAGCTCCTTCCGCTACCCCCCCTCTCCTCTTATGACCTCAAACTGTGACCATGCACCTATTCAAAAGGCACATCGGAGCTTCGAATTCTCGACGTTCTCACTTCACGCTGCGGCCAATTCTTCCAGAGTCACAATCCTCTGAAACCACAAAAACAAGATCAACGGTCCTTGTTCCTCATTGAGATCGACGACTCAGCCTCTTTCTTTGGAATTCAGACTTTCGCCGAATCCACATGCACACTCCATAAATCCTCCAAAGTGGATTTCCAATGGAGTGAGCCTCCGTCCTCCACGTGTCCCCTCGCAGATCAATGGTCCACGCTCTCCCTTGGGATCAATGGTCCACAATAATTTTGGGCTTCGATGCTTTGAGAAGTTCCAAACCACCTCTCACAAAAACCTCCGGAGTGCTAAGTCTACGGAGTTCACAATCTACTGACACCCGTCCAATCACGATGTACAACCTAGATGGACTCCGACGCTTCGGCCTTCGGGAGTTCCGGCTCCACCCAATTCGTTGTTCTCCCAGAGTAACTTTTCTCCGAAGTGGCATATATTCTACCATGCATCCTTCCCCAATGGATGGTTGGGATGACTTCGAGACTTCGGCCTTTGTGAATCCTCACACCTCCACTCTCCAGTTCCTTCGAAGTTCTTATGCTCCAGAGTGCAGGATTTGGTGACACCTGTCCCTTTGGCTTGGAAGACCCAAATCTGCTTCAGCTCCCGGTTCTTCGAGATTTCTCCCAACTCTTCTGCACTCGCTCCTCTAGGATGCAGGATCTCTCGCCACGCATCCCTTCAATATCCCATACTCTGGATTTCCTTTGCCCTTCATGAGTTCGACGATTTTTCTTCTGCTCCACATAGATCTCCCAGAGCTCTCTCTCTCATGAACTCTCTAATCTGTCCCCAACTATCTCTCTGGACGATGGACGGTCCCGACCCACTTCAGGACTTCGGCTATCCCACTCTTCTGTGCACTTACAAAGAGGTTAAGTCTCATGCACTTACCTGGATCCAACAACTGTAGGTTCACACGCCCAAATCTAGCGGCTGGGATCTGTTCTCTCCTCCGCGCGCTCTTTCTGGCGTCTAGACGTGGAATTCAATGATCCAGATATTCTCCTTGTAGCTGATCCAACGACTGTTGTTGCTCCTTTTCTTGAGCTTCTTTGTTCTCCCGAATTTGGGAAAATGGGTAAGTGTTAAAGGCTGTGGCCTTTGAGATTTCTCCTGCGAGCCCAACTGCTGGGTCTCGACTTGTGCTCTCCCTCCTGAGATTTTGTAAAGTTGGAATAATTTACCTATGGCACACTCCTTGTGCTTTCGTGTCTAAAATCCTAGACCTCTTCAACACTAGTATAAGTGTTGGTCCAGTGCACACCTTGCATGGGTCTTCCTCCTAAGCTTGATCTTGGAATAAGTTCACCTACGCACACTCTTTGTGGTGTCTACAAAAAATTGAACCTGTAAAGGTCCTTGTCCTTTGCATGCCTTGCAGAGTCTCTGTGCACACTTGTACTATCTCTCCCAAGCTTAGAAATCACTTGGTCTTGTAAAAGGTCTCGGCCTTCTGCTCCTCTTCAAAGAATTTTTGTGTCCTGTTGGCACTTAGCGCTTGTCCTCCTAAGATTTTCGAACTTGAAGCAAGTTCTCCTACGCACGCATTGCGCTATTCCTTCTAAGCTTTGTTCAACACTTCGATCAAGTGTGAGCGCACGCTTGTTCTTCTCCCTCAGTCTAGAACTCAGACTGTCTCTGCCTTCTGTACTCCTTGCATAGGTCTTTCTACGCACGATGACACTAACTCTCTTGAGCTTTGAACTTGCTCAACTTTTCTAAGGGTCTCGACCCCTTGTTCCTTCAAAGGATTTATAATGCCCTCCTGGCACACTCTACGCTCTTTTCCTCCAGAGCCTCTACCAACACTTCAACAGGATGTTGGCCTTGTGCATTCCTTGCACAACTTCACTCCTTGAGTCCTGAATTCTGAGAATTCACTCGCGCACTGCTTGCGCTCTTTGTGCAGACTTGCACTCAAATATCCTCTGAGTCTTAACCTTATGGTGTGCCCTCTTAGAAACCTTTCTTCCAGAACTTGAATTAAAGTTCTCACGCACTCCTTGCGCTCGACTAAGCCTTCAGACGACTTCAGACTTTCAATACTTTGTCTAAGTGTTGGCCTAGTGCACTTCTTGCATAGGTCTTCCTCCTTCTTTCTGAAATCCTTCAGGTTCACTGATGCATCTTCTGCATCCGCTCAATACACACTTGCAGAGCTCGTTTCTGCAGAGTGTTCAACAACTCTGGTTCCTTCAACCTCTCCCAACAATTCAGAATGTGTTGGTCTGGTGCACTCTTTGCACCTGCTCAAAGCACTCCTTGCTGATCCCTTTCCTTCAAAGTGTTCAACAAATATGAAGTATCTTTCCTGTATGTTTACTAAAGTGTTCAATAACTCTGGGGTGTCTTCTCCTTGACACTTTTCTTCTCTCTGAACTCGAAACAAAGTTCACTTGTGCACACTTGCACCTACTCAATGCCCACCCGACAGATCTCTACAGAGCGTTTAACAACTCTGTCTTATGTGCCTTCTCTGCACAGTATCTCCCCTCCAAGGTGTTCAGTTACCTTGAGTTTCCTCTCTTAGTCTGTAGATGTTCGTGTGTGTCCTCCTGACACGTTCTCCTCTGAACTCAAAGTAGAGTTCAGATACGCACTCCTTGTGTTGGCTCACAGAGTTCTCAACACTCTGTCATGCACTCCTTCCATTTAGCCTAAAGAACCCAGAAATAATTCAACAAACTCACAAAGATAGAGAAGTCTATCTTAATCCTGCAGATGAAACCTATCTCATACATCTACAACACGCATTCATAAACACACACAGATAATCATTTGTAAAACACATAAACACACAAAAAACTCATAGGCAAGGAAAAATGCTCTTTGTATTAATATGAATGTATGTTTACAATGTGTACAAAATCTCGGACTCGAATAGAGTCTCRACTCTTCTCTCCTTGGCTTACGATGATTTTCTATCACTTTTAGCAGCTCTCAACTACTTTCAACAGCCTCTATGGGGAATACGTTACAAATMTTTATACAAGAGGAGACTCATTGAGTCTTTCCCTCCAACTACTTTAGTGGTGTCTAATCACCATCTACAATGCCTATCTACTGAGGCATATTACATTGAATGACCATCTAGTTTGAATCAGATCTAGATCAACTTACAACTAGCCATTAAAGGCGACTCTAACTTCTAGTTGTACAAAGGCATCAACTCGGCTCTTATCAGCCTTACAAAATTTAATTGCATTTAAATTACATTGAATTTTTAAAATTGAGGGCAAAATGAGAGGGGTGGTGCCTCTCCCCTCCTTGAATGCACTTTGATGAGTTGGAATACTGGCGCATGCTTAGGTGGAAAGGATGCTCCTGCATCATACTCCACTGCTGGGAAAATCATGAGCTCCTGCTCATGATCTCCTCTGCTCCATTGTTGAAATCCCCCTGGATCCCAAACTCTCCCTTAGAGTTGTCTACCTGCTCCTCTGCTATGTTGTTGTTGCTTCCCTGTAGCTATTACAGGTTCTCTTCTGTTCAGTCTCCTCCTGCTNAAAAGGGCAGATCATATTGATCTCCCATGTTGCTTTTATCTCATGTGGCCTTGACTTGCCACTCTTCTGCAGACTCCAATTCTGTAGTCTCGTCACTGAGTTGTTGCTCAGCTTCCTCCTCTGACATATTATCTTTTGCTAGTTCTCTTGTTGGTGCACTCCCAACTTCTTCCAGTTGTTCCCTAGATTGGTATGCTTCTTCATTTGTTTCCAACTTAGCCTATTGGATGTGCTGACTTTGCACTATCACCCTTCTCTCTGGGGCTTCCAATTCTTTGTACAACTCGGGAAAGTCCATGTTGTCTGCTTCCTCTTCTACTGCAGGCTTCAGTGCTATAGTCATCTCCTGTTCAACTTCTTGGATGAAATTTATGAGCAATTCCTCTGAATGCTCTTCTTCTTCTAATACTGCTTGGGTAGATTCCAATGTCTACTCCTTCTCCCCCTTTATGATAGTCACAACTGCCTGTCCTTTTGCTGCTACATCTGCAACACATACTCTGGCCTCAACTGGGTTGCTTGGCAGGAATACCTGAATTCCCCCAATGATCAGAATGCATTTTTGATCCTCCTATGTCAACACTCCTTGCTGATATGAAATCTCAGCTGAGTTCATGAGACTTTCAGAGAGTCTCCTCTCCTCTCCCTTTCCCACCTGGCAATCTGGGACTTCTTCTCTGCCCTCCTGACAGTCTATGAGATCAACTGATCTCACTTCATTGTCCACCTGGCAATTTGAAAGTTCACCACTCCCTTCTTGGCAGTTTATGAGATCCTCCATTCATCTCAGCTCATTTCCCACCTAGCAAATTTGAAATTCATCTCTACCCTCCTGGTAGTTTACGAGATCTTTAACTGATCTCTTCTCCTCCTCATCACTGAGGCTTTCTCCAAAATCTGGATTGCAAACCTTCTCCTCTTTGTCACCGAGGGTTTCAAATTCCCTCAACCACCTTTTCAACACTTGTTGTTACCTTCTGGCCAACAACTTCTGAACATGCCATCTTTCTCCCTACTTCATGGGCCACTCATACCTCCATTGTACCTGTGCCTCCTGCTACATCTTCAACGTTAGCCTGTCAAGCTCTGCTCTAATTTCCTCAAGCTCTTTATCCATATCTACCTTGCTTTTCTGTTGGCGGTCCTTGCCTTGACCACACCTATAGCCTTCAGTAGCCATCTTCACCTCTGCCTTCAACCCACCTGGTTGTCTACTGTCCACTTTGCAACTGAGAGTGGCTCCAGCTTCTCCTACAACCCACCTGGCTGTCTTTTGACTGCTGCACACTTGCAAGAAATCACACACAAAGAATTAGTACTCTGTCTCCTCCTTCACCTGCTGTCTACAGGTGAAATTTAGCTCTGATACCACTTGATGGTACCGGACTATCTCCTTTGTCTCCTCTGCCTACATAAATTAAATCTGTGGCTCTGATACCACTTGATGCATCCCCCCTTCCCTCCTAGGGGTTGCGCGACCTCCCGGTCTAGGATCATTCAAATCTCTGAGTTGGATCAACTCTTCGGGACCCTGCTAGCCCCCAAATCAATTCTACAAAGGCCCCTTTTTCTTCTGAGGTGTAGGTCCTATGTAACCTAAGGGCCCTTTTCTTTGTGTTCTTGGCAGTTTTAAACTGGTGGGTGCTAGCTCATTCCGCCAGGCCCCCTCTCCTCTTATGACCTCAGACTGTGACCAGGTGCTTATTCAAAAGGTGCATCGGAGCTTCAAACTCCTGGCGTTCTCACTTCATGCTACGACCAATTCTTCCGAAGTCACAATCCTCTGAAACCACGGAAACAGGATCAACAGTCCTCATTCCTCGTCGAGATCGACAACTCAACCTCTTTCTTCAGAATTCAGACTTCAGGTGAATCTGCATGCACACTCCACAAATCCTCCAAAGTGGCTTTCCAATGAAGTGAACCTCTGTCCTCCATGCGTCCCCTTGTAGATCAACGGTCCATGCTCTCCTTTGGGATCAATGGTCCACAATAACTTTGGGCTCCGACACTTCAGAAAGTTTTGAACCACCTCTCACAAAAACCTCTGGAGTGTTAAGTCTCCGGAGTTCACAATCTGCTGACACCCGTCCAATTACGATGGATGACCTGGATGGACTCTGGCACTTCGACCTTTGGGAGTTCTGGCTCCACCCAGTTCGTTGTTCTCCTGAAGTAACTTTTCTCCGAAGTGGCAGATCTTCTGCCACGCATCCTTCCCCAATGGATGACTGGGATGACTTCGGGACTCCGACCTTCATGAGTCCTCGCACCTCCACTCTCCAGTTCCTCCGAAGTGCTTATGCTCTGGAGTGTAGAATCTGGTGACACCTGTCCCTTTGGCTTGGACGACCCAGATCTGCTTCGGATTCCATCTCTTTGGGAGTTCTCCCAACTCTTCTACACTCACTCCTCTGGGATGTAGGATCTCTCACCACGCATCCCTTCGAAATCCCACGGTTTGGATTTCCTTTTCCCTTCGCGACTTCGACGATTTTGCTTCTGCTCCATGTAGATATCCTAGAGCTCTCTCTCTCATGAACTCTCTGATCTGTCTCCACCTGTCTCTCTGGATGATGGACGGTCCCGACCCACTTCGGTACTTCGAGACTTCGTCTATCTCGCTCTCATGTGCACTTTAAAAGAGGTTAAGTCTTGTGCACTTACCTGGATCGATTCATGCACCTAGATCCAAGGACCGGGATCTGTTCTGTCCTTGACGCGCTCCTTCTGGCGTCTGGACGTGGAATTCAACGGTCTAGATCTTCTGCTTGCAGCTGATCCAACATATGTTATTGCTCCTTCTCCTGAGCTTGTTTTTTCTCTCGAATTTGGGAAAATGGGTAAGTGTCAAAGGCTGCGGACTTTGAGATTTCTCCTGCGAGCCTGACTGCTGGGTCTAGACTTGTGCTCTCCCTTTTGAGATTTTTTAAAGTTGGAATACTTTACCCCTAGCACGCTCTTCGTGCTTTCCTGTTTGAAATCCTCAGACCTCTTCAACACTGGTATAAGTGTTGGCCCAGTGCACTCCTTGCACGGGTGTTCCTCCTAGGATTGAAGTTTGAATAAGTTCACCTGCGCACAGTCTTTGCATTGTCTACAAAAAATTGAACCTGTAAGGGTCCTTAGCTTCTACGTGCCTTGCAGAGTCTCTGTGCACACTTGTACTATCTCTCCCGAGCTTAGAAATTGCTTGGTCCTCCAAAAGGTCTCGAGATTCTGCTCCTCTTCAAAGGATTTTTGCGCCTTGCTGGCACTTAGCGCTTGTCCTCCTGAGCTTTTTGAACTTGAAGCAAGTTCTCTTACGCACACCTTGCACTATTCCTTATGATCTTTGTTTAGCACTTCGATGAAGTGTGAGCGCACGCTTGTTCTTCTCCCACAGTCTAGAACTCACACTGTCTTTNCCCTAGCACGCTCTTCGTGCTTTCCTGTTTGAAATCCTCAGAGCTCTTCAACACTGGTATAAGTGTTGGTCCAGTGCACTCCTTGCACGGGTGTTCCTCCTAGGATTGAAGTTTGAATAAGTTCACCTGCGCACAGTCTTTGCATTGTCTACAAAAAATTGAACCTGTAAGGGTCCTTGGCTTCTACGTGCCTTGCAGAGTCTCTGTGCACACTTGTACTATCTCTCCCGAGCTTAGAAATTGCTTGGTCCTCCAAAAGGTCTCGACATTCTGCTCCTCTTCAAAGGATTTTTGCGCCTTGCTGGCACTTAGCGCTTGTCCTCCTGAGCTTTTTGAACTTGAAGCAAGTTCTCTTACGCACACCTTGCACTATTCCTTATGATCTTTTTTTAGCACTTCGATGAAGTGTGAGCGCACGCTTGTTCTTCTCCCACAGTCTAGAACTCACACTGTCTTTGCCTTCTGTACTCCTTGCATAGGTCTTTCTGTGCACGACGACATTAACTCTCTTGAGATTTGAACTATCTCAATTTTTCTAAGGGTCTTGATCCTTTTTCCTTGAAAGGATTTTTTGTGCCCTCCTGGCACACTCTGCGCTCTTTTCCTCCAGATCCTCTACCTACACTTCAACAGAATGTTGGCCTTGTGCATTCCTTTCACAACTTCACTCCTCGAGTCCTGAATTATGAGAATTCACTCGCGTACTCATTGCGCTCTTTGTGAAAACTTGCACTCGACTCTCCTACGAGTCTTAATCTTATGGTGTGCCCTCTTGGCAACATTTCTCCAAGAACTCGAATTAAATTTCTCGCACACTCCTTGCGCTCGACTAAGCCTTCAGACGATTTCAAAATTTCAACACTTTTTTAAGCGTTGGCCTGGTGCACTCCTTGCACATGTCTTCCTCCTGCTTCCTGAAATACTTCAGGTTCACTGATGCATCTTCTGCATACACTCATTGCACACTTGCAGAGCTCCTTTCCCTAGAGTGTTCAACAACTCTGGTTCCTTCAACCTCTCCAAACACTTCAGAATGTGTTGGTCCTATGCACTCTTTGCACCTGCTCAAAGCACTCCTTGTTGAGCCCTTTCCTTCAGAGTGTTCAACAAATTTTAAGTATCTCTCCTGTCTATTTACCAGAGTGTTCAGTAACTCTGGGGTGTCTTCTCCTTGAGAATTCTCTTCTCTCTGAACTCAAAACAGAGTTCACTTGTGCACACTTGCACCTGCTCAATGCACACCTGGTAGAGCTCTATAGAGTGTTCAACAATTCTATCTTCTATGCCTTCTCTGCACAGTCTCTCTTCTCCAAGGTGTTCAGTAACATTGAGGCTCCTCTCTATGTTTGTAGATGTTCCGGTGTGCCCTCCTGGCATGTTCTCCTTTGAGCTCAAAGCAGAGTTCAGATATGCATTCCTTGTGTTGGCTCACAGAGTTCTCAGCACTCTGTCATGCACTCCTTGCATTTAGCCTAAAGAAACCAGAAATAATCCAACAAACTCACAAAGATAGAGAAGTCTATCTTAATCCTCTAGATGAAACCTATCTCATGCATCTACAACATGCATTCATAAACACACACAAATAATCATTTGTAAAACACATAAACACACAAAAAACTCATAGGCAGGAAAAACTGTTCTTTGTATTAATATGAATGTATGTTTACAATGTGTACATAATCTCAGACTCAAACAAAGTCTCCACTCTTCTCTCCTTGGCTTACAATGATTTTTTATCACTTTTAGCAGCTCTCAACTACTTTCAGCAGCCTCTATGGGGCATACATTACAAAGCTTTATACAAGAGGGGACTCATTAAGTCTTTCCCTCCGACTACTCTAGTGGTGTCTAATCACCATTTACAACACCTATCTACTGAGGCAGATTACATTGAATGATCATTTAGTCCGAATCAGATCTAGATCAACTTACAGATAGCCATTAAAGGTGACTCTAACTATTTCTTGTACAAAGGCATCAACTCGGCTTTTATCAGCCTTACAACATTTGATTTCATTTAAATTACATTGACTTTTTAAAATTGAGGGCTAAATGAGAGGGCTGACGCCTCTCTCCTCCTTGAATGCGCTTTAATGAGCTGGAATGTTGGTGCATGCTTAGGTGGAAAGGATGCTCCTGCATCAAAATGGCTTGAGTTTACCTCCATGGATGTTGGGTTGAATTTGATTAAGTGTCGGCCATTCCTTTCCTCTATTTTCACAGTTGAATTGATGGCTCATCATTAATGACTCTTTATGGTTAAGAGATTGGGGTTTTTGAGTTTTTACGTGTAAATTTGAGTATGGAATGTGTTTCTGTTGTTTATTTGGATAGTAAATTAAGTGGGTAGGGTTTCAATATGCTTCCTACAACCATTAAGATTAGATTTGAGTTATTCCCTACTTGAATTGGTAATTTGGATGTCGGGTGTTTGCCAACATGTTTGAAGGATTCCAAAAATGATTGACCTGTTGTTTTTAAAGAATTATGTCCCTAGGTGATTTTATTTCGATATAGATAAACTTCATAGGGTATCATGTCATTTGGACCTGTAACCCCCATTTTTAATACAAAAAAAACTGTTTGTAAAGCCAAATTCGATGATCCAGTAGTTTTCTAAAAAATGTAGAGCTCCCTATGGGGTTTGTTTGTTTTCCTGAGTTTTTGGGTTTGATTTTATTCTTAGATTTCATATAACTAATATATTATAGGAATTTTCAAGTCTCTTAGTAAATCAAGAGTTGTAAGTGACATGTAAAGTGTTTAACGAAATGTGTGAACCAAAATTCCTATAACTTCCTCATCTGAAGTCGAAATTTTGCCCAGATAGAACCCAAATGACCATGGAAAATAATAATTTGTAAGCACAGTGGTCCGAATTATAAATTCAAATATATTTTGTAGTGAAAATTCTAAGAGTAAAAAACACTATGTTTGACCTTGAAATCAATCCCTAAAAGAAGCAAAAATTAAAAATTGGGCATATTCAATGCCAAGTTTCTTTAATCAATAGGGGACCCATTTCACCTACAGTCATGTAGATCACAATAGTAGCCCAAATTTATCAATTTAGTTCATATTTTAGTTTCACCCCTCAATTTGTTGGTTCATCCCCAAAGCAACACTTGGTCAAGGCATTTTTTGAGCTCAAATCTTGCTCATTTGAACCTGATTTGATAAAAGCGAAGGGTATTATGGCATTGATGCATTATAACTAGCAAATGGGGTGGGGAATTTTCATGTTTAAAAATGCTCAAGCATCAATCATTTACCTTCTTTTGACAACCAATGCCAAGACCCCTTGCCCTCCCAAAGTAACCAAATTTTTCCCAAGCCTTGGGCCCGCATTCATGGTGAACCCAATAACCATTAATGACCTTTTCACACCACAAATCTCCCCAATTTGTAGCTGCAACCCCATGGCCAAAAAATAGAAGTGCCATTAGGAGGCACAAATCTTAAATAAAAGTGATGATGTGGCACAATTTTACCATTTTCCTCGAGGAATTTTTGCTTAAAGTTTATTATCGAGAATGTATTTCCTTTTATCAATCAAATATTGTAAATAATTGGAAAAGATGGGATAAGTTAGATTTGATTTAATTTTTTGAAAAGTCAAAAGTTATTTGACTTCTCACACTTGTGACTTCTACAAAAGTGACAAGTGTCTTGGAACCCAAGGTCGCTTTTAACCTTGGGAATTGGAGATCTAACCCTAGCCTCCTTGTCTCTTTTAAATAAGAGGAAAGCGTTAGTATTTTTGGAATTGTTGGTTTTTTCTTAGGGTTCTTATTGATTGTTGCCTACTTGTGGTCATTGGATTGTCGAGATTGAATCTTTGTTGGTTGAGGCTCGAGGGATACTTGTGAATGCTGGTTATGTTTGCTATCTCGAGGGATTGGTTAGCTAGGTGTTTCTTATTGTTTCCTTGGGTTTAACTTCCTTATTTTTCCTTACTAACAATTCTTGTTAATCTTTTTACATGATTGTTTGTGTAGGTTTCTTGAAGGAGTAGATCATGCTAAGCTTGGTTGGCAATTAAGAGGTTTATGGGTCCTTTAGGACAACCCTAAAATCCACCTTTCTTTCTTGGTTTGAGCTGTCTTGTTCCTCTTCCTCTCTTCTATTTTCAATTTTTCGTCGTTTATTATTGCTTCCCTAAACATGTAAATTGGCCATTTTTTGTTGGTTCAACCTTCCAGGAAAACCCTCTTTGTTGGTTGTCTTATACTTGTAAATTCAAATTTCTACTCCATTTACCTTCATTTTTTCTATAAAACGTACTAATTTGTTTTTTCTAACATGTTAGGAAATTGATCAGTTTCTCTTTCCACTTCTCACAAGCAATATGGAACCACCTAAAGACCTATTTGAGGCAAAGGAGTTGACCGAGCATTAAGAATAAATATTGAAAAACCATGTAAAAACCCCTCCATTCACCCATAATTTGATTTCGTTTGAGTTTATTTGGATTTTGCAATCTCTCACACCCTTCATTGTCACAGTAGCATTAAATTTCAAGATAATTTTTTTTGTTTTTCAACACTTTCTCTTCATTTAAATTAGTGTTCAATTCACTGTAATTTTCATTTAGTAATTTTTCCCTATAAATTTTCATCCCTCTAACCAAGGAAGTAGTTGAAGTTTCCTTTGCAAATGGAAATTATGCAACCTGCAAATACCTTCAACCCCATTCCTTTAGGCTGAGTAGTGTAGTTAATTCATTTTATTTTTCTTAAATTTCTTAAGTGTTGCAACCCCTAATTTGAAGGCTAAAGGCGCATATCCCTATGATTGGGCAATAGTTGGGTTTCCCTACCACCATAACTATTGTGGTTAACATCAAGTTTAGTAGGGAGGGTGAGCCGATACTATTATTTTGTGCAGAGTTGTGCTTATTTTTCATTTTTTAGGTTGTTGCCCTTAAAGGTGCCCACACACAAAAACACAAAAAACCTCCAAGAAAAAAGGCAATGGTCCACCCCATGAAACAAAACACACACACACACACACACACACAAAGTAGATAGATTTCAATTATTTCAATTTTCTTGACTAAGGGACACGCTTGTGAAAGTAAAATGTGAACTCGCCACATGGATGGATTGATATTTTCTATTTTTCCATTGTCAATTTATAGAATTTTAAGAGTCAAAACCGTGGAATCCTCATCAAGGGCCACTCGTAAATTTTCTCTTCCTTGTATCGACTGAGTGAGATTTCATCGAATTAGTCTCATTTGATAATTTCACAGTTTCGAACATTGAACAATTTATCCTAGATTTGAATATTACTATGCTTGGGTAAGCTCAACTAAGCTCTCTTAGGGGAGTCTTGGGCCTCTTTCTTTGCATAAGTATCCTTCTTCCTTCCAGGTGGATTTAAGAACTTGAAATAACTAGTGACGAGAAGGGGCCAACCTCATCTTTGAAATGCATAGGGCATTCATTTTTCTGACTAAGTGATGTACACCAACTCACTCATTTTATATTAGGTGCATCATGTTGCAAGATAAAAGGTGTGAGCCTAGTTAGGAGGACCTTCATAATATAATGGTAGCCTTTTATTGTTGATTAACTAGATTAAAATTAAATAAAAAAATCATACATGGTTAAAGTTTCAAACTTTTGTTCAATCCACCCAATATCTTTGTAAAATTTTATTTCCTTTCACCCAATTACATTTTTTCATGACTGTGGAAACTTTCTAAAGGGCTATAATTGAACTTTCAAACCTCAAATTTTAAACTCAGCCCTATGCTAACTTACCTGGACCACTTTCTAGGCAATTCTATGCTTGTTTTCAAACCATTGTAGGCACAAACAACTCGTTGTTCGTAATTTATAGCCATATTTAACGACATGGTTGTAGGTTTATGAAGTTATTTTGACTCTAAATTCAAGTATTTTTGGATATACCAATCATTAGCTAGTTGTTTTAGACCTACAATTAACCCCTAGAACAACAAGTTAGATCATATTTCTGAGGTTATAAGGGAGCGAATAATTTTCTTTTCGCTTTATTTAGTTTGTTTGTCCAACAATCAATGAGCTTGTTTTCACACCCATTTCCTACAAATAAGGCTCCTAAGCCTTTTCGGCCCTCGAAGGATTTGAGGGAGGAAAATACCCAAGTTGAGTTGTCATAAGAGGGCTTGCATGCTAGTTACTCTCCTCTCCTTCTTCTCCTTTCACCACCTTAGATATTATAACCATCTGAGGTGTGAGTAGCCTTTTCCTTGTGCCAAACTACTAAAGAGGTTGTAACCAACTTGACCACTGAATAGGTGGAATCCATATCAACTGACAAATTTTGCTTACAACACATCCCTTTTATGGCAACTCCAATGGGGAGACTTGCAAACCTCTATTTTTTTTCTTATATCCCGAAATTTTACTGAGGATCACACCCAAATTCTTTGGTGCCCTTTCTTTAAGCCACTCTCCCATCTTTTGACACAAAACAAAAAACAAGTTCATAAAGGAATTCATTGAATTTCTTTGGTAGGTGTTATAGTTTAGTTTCCTTTGTAATTTTATTGGATTAGGGAGCCATAAATACCACTGGGATTCTTTTTCTCATACCTTGTCAATATCTAATCCTCCTTTTCAACTTCATTTGGAACAATCATCAACTGTTATATCTTACTTTTCACTTGAAGGAAACCTAAAACAAACATCTTATTTATTTAGGTTACTTTAACAGATTATCAGAAAGAATATGATTATTGAGGTGATACCTCTATTGTAATGAAGATACATTACTCGATCCCCTTGCAAGCTAGTGGTGGACAAACATCCTAATTCTAGGGAAACAATATCACCCAGGATGATAAGAAGCCAAAGTTTGCGAAAAATGACAAGTAGCAAGACACATACATATAGGGAACTAGAGAAACTTCTTACACCTATCATACAAGCTTACTCATCCTCTCCCTCTTCTCCTAGTCAAAACCCGATACTAAAACAAACACCAGTATATTAATCAATAGTTACAAATTGTAACACCCTTGCTTTCCCGAGTATGTAATTAATCATGTTTAATGATTGCCATGAAAAGACATGCAAATACTGTAACAATATTATTGTTTAATTGTAACTGCCAAAA